>NGBS01000819.1:0-14966 GCA_002245135.1 Proteromonas lacertae | reverse complement strand
AGATGGAAAAGATGTTTAATATTCTAAATAATAGCAACATAAACTGGAACACTCAAATCGATACTCCAAAATTCTGGAAAGACATCCAAGAATTGTATCCATCAGAAATAAATATGGACATGAACATTACAATAAAAGATTATATGGATGCTATAAGGCACACAAACATCATTCTGCAGCAGGTCCAGATGGTATACCATACGCTATTTACAAAGATTGTGAAATATTATCAATAATAATGGTAAAATTCTTTAACTTATTTACAATAAGCGGAAACATCCCGACATGGTGGAACAAAACAAAGACTATATTAATTGATAAAATGAAAGAAAATGTAAATGAAGTAGGAAATTGGAGACCAATAAGTCTTCAATGTACCATTAGCAAAATATATACCAAAATTATAAATTTTAAACTGATGAACACAATAAGACCCAAAAGATTCTTGAGCCTGAACAAAAAGGATTCATTAGTAAGATTGCTGGCTGTGAAGATCATATCTTCACAGTCCAGTCTATTATTACAGACATGAATTCAGGATTAAGTGAGAACCAAGTAACCATGACACTCCTAGATCTACAGAACGCATTTGGATCTATACCCCATAATATTATTCAGAAAATATTAACTATAATGAAATTTCCTAAATCATTTATAAATATAATAAAAGCATTCTATACCAATCCAACAATGAATTTATATATCAATGATAGATATTCAAATACAATCAAAATTCAAAAAGGTGTAAGACAAGGAGATCCTATATCTCCCTTAATATTCAATCTAATGATTGACCCATTAATCAAATTAATCAAACTTAACAATGTAGGTTATAAATACAAATATGACAATTCCTTAGAAGTAGTATGTTCACTCTATGCAGATGACTTAATATTATTTACAAACACAATAGAGGACATGAAAAAACAACTGAACACTGTAAATGAATATTTAAACTGGAGTAAACTAAAACTAAATCCAGAAAAATGTGAAACATTTTACAAAGAAAAACTAGTACTAAAACATACTATAGTAACCCGAATTTGATTATTAACAATCAATTTATACCATATGTTAAAGCTGATAGCAATTTCCACTACCTAGGGTCATTACTACATATAAGAATTCAATATTCCAAAGAGATGATTTTACAAATCAAATTGAAAATATTAAAAAGAAAATTAATAAACTTAACCAAATTAATATACATCCAGCTTACAAATTAAACATACTAAGAACTTACATCATTCCAACGATAGAATTTTCATTAAGAAATCAAACAATCAATCTGACAGAATTAGATAAGTTAGATAAATTCATTACTAATAATATTAAAATGTGGATAGAATGCAATCAAATCACATCGAAAATATTTCATCTTAAATGGAAAGATGGAGGACTTAATATACCACTATTAAGTGAACGATACTTAATAAACAAAGCAGTGTTATTTTTCAAACAATATTACAATCCAGACCCTAAATTAAGAAAGATAATTCAATATAAATTATTCTGTATATTTAAACAGAAGAAATTAAAATTATACAATAATGATAATAATGAAATTCAATTTCTCAGATTTTCTATGAACAATCAATTAGAACTCCTGACCATAGATGATAAACAGACAGTAAAAAACTTAAAAGCAACCATTGTAGACAATTTAATCCACCTTCAAAAAACACCTCAAAATCCAAATCATAGAAACTAAAGGAGGTGAAATATTATTTCAAGACAAAGATGGATTAATTATGAACAAAGTCAGTAATGATTATCAATCAGCATCACAATTATTTAAGAATTTGTCACAACATCTGTATAGTATACATAAAGCAGATTGGTGTAACAATGAAGATATAAAACTACAAAATATTAAATCAACATTCTTACAAAATAATAAAATCAACAATAAATGGATAATTAATCCGAAAGGAATAAGTGCAAGACAGTATAACATAATGTGGAAAATCAGAACAAATACAATGATATGTCAAGATAATCTTAACATTTGGAAACTATCAAAAACTAAAATATGTCAAAGATGCAAGAAAGATAAGGAAAATTATATTCAGAACAACAAACATGTACTACAAAGTTGTAAACCACTTTTGTTATTATACAGAAAACGTCATAATAAAATATGTTACAGATTACACAAATTATTTGAATATTCAAATAATTTCAAATGTTTTAGTGATATTACAGTAAAAAGATTTATAAATCATTTAAGTCCTAATAATGAAAAGCTAAGACCAGATCTAATATTAATTAATAAAAATATTAAGCAAATGATCATAATAGAAGTAGGTATTGCTTATGCAGAGGTTAAAAATAATATATCATCCAATGATAAATACAAGAAATATGAAATATAATAAATATAAATCATTATTGGATGAATTAGAATTAAATGGCTGGCAAACGAAAATGCAATGTGATCATAATGGATTCAACGGGAATTATTGATAATACATCATATAAAGAGATTACTAATATAATTATTCAATATACTAATATTAAATTAAAATCAATTACCTCAATTATACAAATATTCAATTAGATATGGTATATTCTGCTATAGAGATGTTCCATAGAACAACAATGATATGGTAATAATAATATTATAGATTAATATTATAATATATATTAAAAAAAATATAAAAAAAAAAATAAAAAAATAAAAAAAAAAAATAAAAAAAATAAAAAAAAAAAAATAAAATAAAAAAAAAAAAAAAAAAAAAAAAAAAAAAAGAATAAATAAAATTATATATTCTTATAATATTAGTAGACAAAATAGGAAAGTATATAAAATCTCTAAAATGTTGCTAATTAAACATTAAAATAATCATATTAATAAACATAAATTGACTTTGAATGTAAGGTGATAATTGTTCAATATAATTAAATAGATAACTAAAAGGCGATCGGGCATCCCTAATAGTTACTTAAACGGATAAGGTCTCGGGTTCAAACCCCGATCGCGATACTCTTTTTTAGAGTTTTGCTTTTTATTTTTTGTTTCTTTTTATTATTATTTTACTTATTATTTAACTATTTTATCGGTGTAGATACTTTAATAAGTAATAACAAAAAATATTATTTTGCGATTCTCGATTCCAGATTATTTTATGATGAGAATCTCTAAAGTACATATAAAAAAAAAATATATATTTATATAATAAGCTATTAATCAATCTATTATCCCAATATCTCAAGAAGAAAAACAATTTCAAGCCAAACCCCATAATTCCAATTTAATATCATATATTCCTTATGATACTAACAATGGCAATACAATTTACTTATATGTAGATCATAATATCAACCCATTTCAATGTTTGATCCTGAATTACCCTTACAGAACCATTATTAGCTTGAATTTAGATTATATTTACCCTTGTCATACCAAAACATATTTCATTAAGAGCTCCACTCAACTTAATTCCTATAACCCTAAGAAAACATTATACTCTCAATATCGTGCCATCCTTATATTAATCCCTGCTTATATAAATAATAACAACACCTCCTGTTTATTTGCATACTTCAGTAGTAACTCACTGCAAAATTCAATTCTGGATTATGCTTACAAAATTACTATTAGCTTAAATTTAGATTATCCTCACCTCAACAATGATACATTATATTTTATTCTGCTCATATTTTGGAATACTCAACCAATTAACAAATGGAAGCCTTCAGACTACATTCATAACATTATTATAGACCATGACTATACCAGAATCATCCCTTATACCTTATTAAAACCTTATCACAAATATTACCATAAATCAATCAACCTTCATAACGGTTACCCTAATTACTTTAATACATTATCCTCAAATAAGGTATCTAGTGTAGTTTTCTCACCAATATTATCAATGACAGATATATTAACATATTATTCCAATTATTGTGCATCCATTAAAGTTCAGATAACACAAATATCAATCTTACATTACAAAGGAGGGAATAAGGATAAAAACAGCTAGTAGTTTAAACAATACACAACAAGATATTATACCCCTTAATAACTTAGGTAATACTTGTCATATCTCTTCAACATTCCAGTTACTTTATTCCATTGATACATTTAAAACTATTTGTAATAATGAGATATACACAAATTTAGAACAAGAGTCAATAGTAAAGGCTTTTAACAAAGTAATTACATCTAAAAATATCACACCCTTAGCAGAGATTCTACATTTAGATATTAATGAACTTGGTAATGCTTCAGATAATATCATTATCATATTAAACTCCTTCAAAAATATTTTGGATGGTAATATTGAAATAAAAACACAATACTCCTGTGCTAGCTGCAAGTGTAAATATGATGAAATAATAACAAGAACATCTTTTCAAATTATTCTAAATGGATGCCTTTCTGTCCTCAATATGGAAAAGTTAACTAACTATAAAAAATGTAATATACACTGCAAACAGTGTAACAAGGATTCTACAACAATAACAAAATCCATTAATTCATTTCCAAAAACCTTAATCATTAACATCGAAAGAACATCACACGATCAAAGAATAATTTTTCAAAGATCCCTAACATTCAATAAATCTACTAGTTATACATTAACTTCTTTAGTTTTATTTACTGGTGATTATACTGGTGGACATTATACAACAGCAAGATATATACAAGGTAAATGGATTAATATTAGTGATAATAATATCTATCACATTGATAATATTTATAGTATGACAAAGGAAGTAGTACTATTATTATATACAAAAGAAGATCCTTCAACATTAACAAAAGTTAATACACCAATTTCAATAAACAACCCAACAAGTAACATAAAACCTAATCCAATTCAAACAGCTATGCTTCGTACAGATGGAGGAGCAAGAAATAATCCTGGTGAAGCAGCAGCAGCAGCTTATATAGTATTCAATGATAAAGAATACAAATTATATTCATACTTTCCTAAAGCAACCAACAATGAAATGGAATATACAGGTTTAATCATTGGATTAAGAAAAATTAAAGAACTAAAAATCAAAAATGTAGATATAATACTAGACTCAATGTTAATAGTTAAACAATTAACTAATAAAGCAAATTGTAACCATCCGAAACTTCAAAAATTAAAAGAATTAGTATTAAAAGAACTATCGGAAATAAACTTTACAATAACACACCAAAAAAAGGAAATACAATGTAGTTGCTGATGGATTAGTTAACACATCAATAGATAATAAATCATCATGTATTGAAGATATTAACATAAATGACATCCTTAACATTATTATCCAACCAAATAGTAATAAAAATAACATTCCAGATACAATTTTAAATCCACCTAAGAGAAGTTATAATACAATCAAATGCTCTATCTGTAACAAAGAATATAAAGCAAATTGGATACAAAGACATATTAATACAGTACACAAACACATATTCAAGATTGTCAAAACTCCAGATATATCACCAAATATAAACAATTCAACTGAGTTAATAGATGAACTTAATAAGACTATTATGGACAATATACCTATTCAAAGTCAAATACAAAATACTAAAAACAATGAAATCAAAATATTAAGTGAAGATAAACATGTGAAGACTATTTCCATTAATAATGAAATATTTAGAAGAGACATTATCTCTCAGCCTAATCCAACAGAAGAAAATAATAAGTTTATAAATAGTGAAAGTACCAACTCTAATACCAACATTAATGATTCTATAAAATGCAGATTTTGTTCTCGATGTTTTAAATCAAAAGTAAGTAGAGGTCAACATGAACACCAAACCCACCCAAATGAGTTTTATGAAACATTTAGAAAAGACAACCCTTTCAGTAATCCTAAACCAGAGTTAAACCCAAATACTATAAAACCAAATGAGACAGAAGTAAAAATAGATAAAACAAACAAGAAAAAATCAATATTTCAAAAATTAGAAGTTTCAGAAGATGAATTTTGGAAAGGTTTTTACTTCCCAGAACTATATCAATTACAGATAAAACCTGAACTTGATAAATATGAATTTATCAATCAAATTACATACCCTACTGATCCAAAAAGAAGAAATCAATTACTAAAGAAATTAACCAAAAAACTTATACCAATCTTTAACTGGTTAAGAATTCTTCCATCAGAATCCACAATATCAACTAAAGGTATAACAGAGGAAGACTTCATGTTTATTAACCAACTATATAACAAAACAATCTCAATAATCCAAACAACTATGAACCCTACATCAAATAAAAAACCAGATTATAGTAAATTAAACTATAAATATCAAAGAAATGAGTATGATAACAACAATACATTAAAAGAGCGTCAAAAACAAAGGCTAAACAAGCTCCAACAATACAAGAGTATACTTGATAAAATCAAATCAAACCCAACAAATCTTAATTATTACATAAAGAAACTATGGATTGATCATCAAATTTACATCAAAGAAAACACAACAAAAGATATTACACAAGTTATAAATACACTTACAGAAGAAGTAGAAGAAATAATATTAGAAAATAACTTGAATAATATTGGATTTACAAATAATTCTTCATCCCTAGATGATGAATACAAAAACCACAGAAAAAGTTTCATATCAAAATTATTTAATGATAATCAGAGAGATGTAAAACTAGATATTAGAAAGATGGAAAAGATGTTTAATATTCTAAATAATAGCAACATAAACTGGAACACTCAAATCGATACTCCAAAATTCTGGAAAGACATCCAAGAATTGTATCCATCAGAAATAAATATGGACATGAACATTACAATAAAAGATTATATGGATGCTATAAGGCACACAAACATCAATTCTGCAGCAGGTCCAGATGGTATACCATACGCTATTTACAAAGATTGTGAAATATTATCAATAATAATGGTAAAATTCTTTAACTTATTTACAATAAGCGGAAACATCCCGACATGGTGGAACAAAACAAAGACTATATTAATTGATAAAATGAAAGAAAATGTAAATGAAGTAGGAAATTGGAGACCAATAAGTCTTCAATGTACCATTAGCAAAATATATACCAAAATTATAAATTTTAAACTGATGAACACAATAAAGACCCAAAAGATTCTTGAGCCTGAACAAAAAGGATTCATTAGTAAGATTGCTGGCTGTGAAGATCATATCTTCACAGTCCAGTCTATTATTACAGACATGAATTCAGGATTAAGTGAGAACCAAGTAACCATGACACTCCTAGATCTACAGAACGCATTTGGATCTATACCCCATAATATTATTCAGAAAATATTAACTATAATGAAATTTCCTAAATCATTTATAAATATAATAAAAGCATTCTATACCAATCCAACAATGAATTTATATATCAATGATAGATATTCAAATACAATCAAAATTCAAAAAGGTGTAAGACAAGGAGATCCTATATCTCCCTTAATATTCAATCTAATGATTGACCCATTAATCAAATTAATCAAACTTAACAATGTAGGTTATAAATACAAATATGACAATTCCTTAGAAGTAGTATGTTCACTCTATGCAGATGACTTAATATTATTTACAAACACAATAGAGGACATGAAAAAACAACTGAACACTGTAAATGAATATTTAAACTGGAGTAAACTAAAACTAAATCCAGAAAAATGTGAAACATTTTACAAAAGAAAAACTAGTACTAAAACATACTATAGTAACCCGAATTTGATTATTAACAATCAATTTATACCATATGTTAAAGCTGATAGCAATTTCCACTACCTAGGGTCATTACTACATATAAAGAATTCAATATTCCAAAGAGATGATTTTACAAATCAAATTGAAAATATTAAAAAGAAAATTAATAAACTTAACCAAATTAATATACATCCAGCTTACAAATTAAACATACTAAGAACTTACATCATTCCAACGATAGAATTTTCATTAAGAAATCAAACAATCAATCTGACAGAATTAGATAAGTTAGATAAATTCATTACTAATAATATTAAAATGTGGATAGAATGCAATCAAATCACATCGAAAATATTTCATCTTAAATGGAAAGATGGAGGACTTAATATACCACTATTAAGTGAACGATACTTAATAAACAAAGCAGTGTTATTTTTCAAACAATATTACAATCCAGACCCTAAATTAAGAAAGATAATTCAATATAAATTATTCTGTATATTTAAACAGAAGAAATTAAAATTATACAATAATGATAATAATGAAATTCAATTTCTCAGATTTTCTATGAACAATCAATTAGAACTCCTGACCATAGATGATAAACAGACAGTAAAAAACTTAAAAGCAACCATTGTAGACAATTTAATCCACCTTCAAAAACACCTCAAAATCCAAATCATAGAAACTAAAGGAGGTGAAATATTATTTCAAGACAAAGATGGATTAATTATGAACAAAGTCAGTAATGATTATCAATCAGCATCACAATTATTTAAGAATTTGTCACAACATCTGTATAGTATACATAAAGCAGATTGGTGTAACAATGAAGATATAAAACTACAAATATTAAATCAACATTCTTACAAAATAATAAAATCAACAATAAATGGATAATTAATCCGAAAGGAATAAGTGCAAGACAGTATAACATAATGTGGAAAATCAGAACAAATACAATGATATGTCAAGATAATCTTAACATTTGGAAACTATCAAAAACTAAAATATGTCAAAGATGCAAGAAAGATAAGGAAAATTATATTCAGAACAACAAACATGTACTACAAAGTTGTAAACCACTTTTGTTATTATACAGAAAACGTCATAATAAAATATGTTACAGATTACACAAATTATTTGAATATTCAAATAATTTCAAATGTTTTAGTGATATTACAGTAAAAAGATTTATAAATCATTTAAGTCCTAATAATGAAAAGCTAAGACCAGATCTAATATTAATTAATAAAAATATTAAGCAAATGATCATAATAGAAGTAGGTATTGCTTATGCAGAGGTTAAAAATAATATATCATCAATGATAAATACAAGAAATATGAAATATAATAAATATAAATCATTATTGGATGAATTAGAATTAAATGGCTGGCAAACGAAAATGCATGTGATCATAATGGATTCAACGGGAATTATTGATAATACATCATATAAAAGAGATTACTAATATAATTATTCAATATACTAATATTAAATTAAAATCAATTACCTCAATTATACAAAATATTCAATTAGATATGGTATATTCTGCTATAGAGATGTTCCATAGAACAACAATGATATGGTAATAATAATATTATAAGATTAATATTATAATATATATTAAAAAAAATATAAAAAAAAAATAAAAAAAAAAAAAAAAAAAAAATAAAAAAAATAAAAAAAAAAAAAATAAAATAAAAAAAAAAAAAAAAAAAAAAAAAAAAAAAAAAAAAAAAAAAGAATAAATAAAATTATATATTCTTATAATATTAGTAGACAAAATAGAAAGTATATAAAATCTCTAAATGTTGCTAATTAAACATTAAAATAATCATATTAATAAACATAAATTGACTTTGAATGTAAGGTGATAATTGTTCAATATAATTAAATAGATAACTAAAAGGCGATCGGGCATCCCTAATAGTTACTTAAACGGATAAGGTCTCGGGTTCAAACCCCGATCGCGATACTCTTTTTTTAGAGTTTTGCTTTTTATTTTTGTTTCTTTTTATTATTATTTTACTTATTATTAACTATTTTATCGGTGTAGATACTTTAATAAGTAATAACAAAAAATATTATTTTGCGATTCTCGATTCCAGATTATTTTATGATGAGAATCTCTAAAGTACATATAAAAAAAATATATATTTATATAATAAGCTTATTAATCAATCTATTATCCCAATATCTCAAGAAGAAAAACAATTTCAAGCCAAACCCCATAATTCCAATTTAATATCATATATTCCTTATGATACTAACAATGGCAATACAATTTACTTATATGTAGATCATAATATCAACCCATTTCAATGTTTGATCCTGAATTACCCTTACAGAACCATTATTAGCTTGAATTTAGATTATATTTACCCTTGTCATACCAAAACATATTTCATTAAGAGCTCCACTCAACTTAATTCCTATAACCCTAAGAAAACATTATACTCTCAATATCGTGCCATCCTTATATTAATCCCTGCTTATATAAATAATAACAACACCTCCTGTTTATTTGCATACTTCAGTAGTAACTCACTGCAAAATTCAATTCTGGATTATGCTTACAAAATTACTATTAGCTTAAATTTAGATTATCCTCACCTCAACAATGATACATTATATTTTATTCTGCTCATATTTTGGAATACTCAACCAATTAACAAATGGAAGCCTTCAGACTACATTCATAACATTATTATAGACCATGACTATACCAGAATCAATCCCTTATACCTTATTAAAACCTTATCACAAATATTACCATAAATCAATCAACCTTCATAACGGTTACCCTAATTACTTTAATACATTATCCTCAAATAAGGTATCTAGTGTAGTTTTCTCACCAATATTATCAATGACAGATATATTAACATATTATTCCAATTATTGTGCATCCATTAAAGTTCAGATAACACAAATATCAATCTTACATTACAAAGGAGGGAATAAGGATAAAACAGCTAGTAGTTTAAACAATACACAACAAGATATTATACCCCTTAATAACTTAGGTAATACTTGTCATATCTCTTCAACATTCCAGTTACTTTATTCCATTGATACATTTAAAAACTATTTGTAATAATGAGATATACACAAATTTAGAACAAGAGTCAATAGTAAAGGCTTTTAACAAAGTAATTACATCTAAAAATATCACACCCTTAGCAGAGATTCTACATTTAGATATTAATGAACTTGGTAATGCTTCAGATAATATCATTATCATATTAAACTCCTTCAAAAATATTTTGGATGTAATATTGAAATAAAAACACAATACTCCTGTGCTAGCTGCAAGTGTAAATATGATGAAATAATAACAAGAACATCTTTTCAAATTATTCTAAATGGATGCCTTTCTGTCCTCAATATGGAAAAGTTAACTAACTATAAAAAATGTAATATACACTGCAAACAGTGTAACAAGGATTCTACAACAATAACAAAATCCATTAATTCATTTCCAAAAACCTTAATCATTAACATCGAAAGAACATCACACGATCAAAGAATAATTTTTCAAAGATCCCTAACATTCAATAAATCTACTAGTTATACATTAACTTCTTTAGTTTTATTTACTGGTGATTATACTGGTGGACATTATACAACAGCAAGATATATACAAGGTAAATGGATTAATATTAGTGATAATAATATCTATCACATTGATAATATTTATAGTATGACAAAGGAAGTAGTACTATTATTATATACAAAAGAAGATCCTTCAACATTAACAAAAGTTAATACACCAATTTCAATAAACAACCCAACAAGTAACATAAAACCTAATCCAATTCAAACAGCTATGCTTCGTACAGATGGAGGAGCAAAAATAATCCTGGTGAAGCAGCAGCAGCAGCTTATATAGTATTCAATGATAAAGAATACAAATTATATTCATACTTTCCTAAAGCAACCAACAATGAAATGGAATATACAGGTTTAATCATTGGATTAAGAAAAATTAAAGAACTAAAAATCAAAAATGTAGATATAATACTAGACTCAATGTTAATAGTTAAACAATTAACTAATAAAGCAAATTGTAACCATCCGAAACTTCAAAAATTAAAAGAATTAGTATTAAAAGAACTATCGGAAATAAACTTTACAATAACACACCAAAAAAGGAAATACAATGTAGTTGCTGATGGATTAGTTAACACATCAATAGATAATAAATCATCATGTATTGAAGATATTAACATAAATGACATCCTTAACATTATTATCCAACCAAATAGTAATAAAAATAACATTCCAGATACAATTTTAAATCCACCTAAGAGAAGTTATAATACAATCAAATGCTCTATCTGTAACAAAGAATATAAAGCAAATTGGATACAAAGACATATTAATACAGTACACAAACACATATTCAAGATTGTCAAAACTCCAGATATATCACCAAATATAAACAATTCAACTGAGTTAATAGATGAACTTAATAAGACTATTATGGACAATATACCTATTCAAAGTCAAATACAAAATACTAAAAACAATGAAATCAAAATATTAAGTGAAGATAAACATGTGAAGACTATTTCCATTAATAATGAAATATTTAGAAGAGACATTATCTCTCAGCCTAATCCAACAGAAGAAAATAATAAGTTTATAAATAGTGAAAGTACCAACTCTAATACCAACATTAATGATTCTATAAAATGCAGATTTTGTTCTCGATGTTTTAAATCAAAAAGTAAGTAGAGGTCAACATGAACACCAAACCCACCCAAATGAGTTTTATGAAACATTTTAGAAAAGACAACCCTTTCAGTAATCCTAAACCAGAGTTAAACCCAAATACTATAAAACCAAATGGAGACAGAAGTAAAAATAGATAAAACAAACAAGAAAAAATCAATATTTCAAAAATTAGAAGTTTCAGAAGATGAATTTTGGAAAAGGTTTTTACTTCCCAGAACTATATCAATTACAGATAAAACCTGAACTTGATAAATATGAATTTATCAATCAAATTACATACCCTACTGATCCAAAAAGAAGAAATCAATTACTAAAGAAATTAACCAAAAAACTTATACCAATCTTTAACTGGTTAAGAATTCTTCCATCAGAATCCACAATATCAACTAAAGGTATAACAGAGGAAGACTTCATGTTTATTAACCAACTATATAACAAAACAATCTCAATAATCCAAAACAACTATGAACCCTACATCAAATAAAAAACCAGGATTATAGTAAATTAAACTATAAATATCAAAGAAATGAGTATGATAACAACAATACATTAAAAGAGCGTCAAAAACAAAGGCTAAACAAGCTCCAACAATAACAAGAGTATACTTGATAAAATTAAATCAAAACCAACAAATCTTAATTATTACATAAAGAAACTATGGATTGATCATCAAATTTACATCAAAGAAAACACAACAAAAGATATTACACAAGTTATAAATACACTTACAGAAGAAGTAGAAGAAATAATATTAGAAAATAACTTGAATAATATTGGATTTACAAATAATTCTTCATCCCTAGATGATGAATACAAAAACCACAGAAAAAAGTTTCATATCAAAATTATTTAATGATAATCAGAGAGATGTAAAACTAGATATTAGAAAGATGGAAAAGATGTTTAATATTCTAAATAATAGCCAAAACATAAACTGGAACACTCAAATCAGATACTCCAAAATTCTGGAAAGACATCCAAGAATTGTATCCATCAGAAATAAATATGGGACATGAACATTACAATAAAAGATTATATGGATGCTATAAGGCACACAAACATCAATTCTGCAGCAGGTCCAGATGGTATACCATACGCTATTTACAAAGATTGTGAAATATTATCAATAATAATGGTAAAATTCTTTAACTTATTTACAATAAGCGGAAACATCCCGACATGGTGGAACAAAACAAAGACTATATTAATTGATAAAATGAAAGAAAATGTAAATGAAGTAGGAAATTGGAGACCAATAAGTCTTCAATGTACCATTAGCAAAATATATACCAAAATTATAAATTTTAAACTGGATGAACACAATAAAGACCCAAAAGATTCTTGAGCCTGAACAAAAAGGATTCATTAGTAAGATTGCTGGCTTGTGAAGATCATATCTTCACAGTCCAGTCTATTATTACAGACATGAATTCAGGATTAAGTGAGAACCAAGTAACCATGACACTCCTAGATCTAGCAGAACGCATTTGGATCTATACCCCATAATATTATTCAGAAAATATTAACTATAATGAAATTTCCTAAATCATTTATAAATATAATAAAAGCATTCTATACCAATCCAACAATGAATTTATATATCAATGATAGATATTCAAATACAATCAAAATTCAAAAAGGTGTAAGACAAGGAGATCCCTATATCTCCCTTAATATTCAATCTAATGATTGACCCATTAATCAAATTAATCAAACTTAACAATGTTAGGTTATAAATACAAATATGACAATTCCTTAGAAGTAGTATGTTCACTCTATGCAGATGACTTAATATTATTTACAAACACAATAGAGGACATGAAAAAACAACTGAACACTGTAAATGAATATTTAAACTGGAGTAAACTAAAACTAAATCCAGAAAATGTGAAACATTTTACAAAAGAAAAACTAGTACTAAAACATACTATAGTAACCCGAATTTGATTATTAACAATCAATTTATACCATATGTTAAAGCTGATAGCAATTTCACTACCTAGGGTCATTACTACATATAAAGAATTCAATATTCCAAAGAGATGATTTTACAAATCAAATTGAAAATATTAAAAAGAAAATTAATAAACTTAACCAAATTAATATACATCCAGCTTACAAATTAAACATACTAAGAACTTACATCATTCCAACGATAGAATTTTCATTAAGAAATCAAAACAATCAATCTGACAGAATTAGATAAGTTAGATAAATTCATTACTAATAATATTAAAATGTGGATAGAATGCAATCAAATCACATCGAAAATATTTCATCTTAAATGGAAAATGGAGGACTTAATATACCACTATTAAGTGAACGATACTTAATAAACAAAGCAGTGTTATTTTTCAAACAATATTACAATCCAGACCCTAAATTAAGAAAGATAATTCAATATAAATTATTCTGTATATTTAAACAGAAGAAATTAAAATTATACAATAATGATAATAATGAAATTCAATTTCTCAGATTTTCTATGAACAATCAATTAGAACTCCTGACCATAGATGATAAACAGACAGTAAAAAACTTAAAAGCAACCATTGTAGACAATTT
>NGBS01000341.1:0-33560 GCA_002245135.1 Proteromonas lacertae | reverse complement strand
CTTACAATTTCTAAAAATATTTGTATGTATATGTAGATATTAAGATATGAAATATTAAAATACATACATCCATTACTTATTCTTGATTTATCAATTCTATTAAATAATTCTATCTTCATTTTATATTTCATATCTTCACTACAATAGTTATTATTTTTGATTTCACTATTATATTGTATAAGGAATTAAAATAGAATATCATCATATATTTCATTTGTTTCAATGTAATATATGTTCTTTTAATTTTCATCTTATTTCTATTCTTTACATTATATATCACAATATAACTATCAATATACTTCCTTATATGTTTAAAACTAGTATTGCTATTTATCTTTTCTATTATTGATATATTGTAAATACTATCACTCTTTGTAAATATTATATACATAAATAGCACAAATATTATTATATTATAATTATACATTTACTTAATATAAATAGATTGAGAGAAATTCTTATTACAATGTTTAACTAATCCAGTAAAGGATAAGTCCTTGAAGCAATTATATGTGTAATAGCTTTATATGTGTTATTTATATGTAATATATATATTAGCAATTTTAATTGAATTGTTTATATATATCATTACACTTGTACCATTCATTATTACTTAAGTAATTATGATTTTGATTAATTATTTTAAATTGTTTTAAAAATTCATTCTTCAATTTAGATGCAAATTGAATTTTCAAATGATGTCTATCTGAATAAACTGGACAACCTTCAATAGCATAACTACAACGACTATTAGAGCAGATATACTTATTCATATCTATATAAGATATTCTTTCATTGTTTATAATTGGTAACTTATAAACAGATGCATTTACCTATAATTCCATAACATGAATTTGCAATTTTTTTAATTGTAATACATTCATAAGGATTTTTAGAGAAGTGGAAGTATCCTGAACTATGTAAACTAAGTCAGTATAATTCAACAACAAATCTATATAATTATTAAAATATGAAGGTTCTGCTATTTCTCTTGTTAAATAATATCCTATAATAATTAGTTTAATGTTATTAAAATAATCTAACATTCTCTTGATTATTTTCATATTTTTAACAATTGCATTATATTCTCTTAAATATACATGGATTGGAACATTATTATTTGAAATAAGATATCTTCATATCATTTTGCAGCTACTATATTTAATGTACAAAATTTGAATAAAGATTGTTTATCTTCTTCTGAAATATATTTAGTGGGAAATACAGTAATTGATTCACTGTATTATAAAATAGAATTTATGTGACTGATTATAAAAATATTATACTCTTCACTATGCATAGAAGAGAAAATAAACACTATTATTATGATATATTAAAAACAATTATTAGAATTGTTAAAGAAAATAATGATACAATAGTGTTATATCCAATTCATCCAAATCCATATGTAATTCAAGCAATTTTACAAGTAATTCCTATGAATTTATACCTTATGATGATTAAGTCAAAAGTTATTGAAGATATTCAATACAAGCATTTGAATAGATTAAAATTGTTTAACCCCTTATCATATTCTGAAATAATTCATCTTATTAATATATCTACGTTAGTAGTTACTAATTCGGGAGGAATTCAAGAGGAAGCAGTAAGCCTAGGGAAGAAGTTATTAATACTGAGAGAGAATACAGAAAGATACGAAGCTGTTTACTATGGAGCAGCAAAATTAATAGGCATAAAGAGTGAAAACATATATTCAAATATTAAATGCGTTATAAAAAATGAACAATGTGATAATTTAATCACTTCCACAGCAATATATGGTAAAGGAAATACTAGTAGTATGATTGTCAAAATATTAATTAATAAAATTCCTTATAAACTAAATTATTATACTTCAAAATGTAATTCAATGAAAAAAGTGTATGACATTATATATGTCATTACAGTATGGAAAAGAATGAATTACTGTTGGCAATTGGAATTGATATTAAAACAAAAGTATTTAAAGAATTATAATATTTTGATAGTGATTTATCAAAATGGAAATCATATCAATAGTGTTGATTATTCTAATTATACCTCTGCAAAACAGAATATATATATACATTATATACATTCTACAATAGAAACAGGATATTTTGCTAGATTCTTAGTGCCTTTACTATTTAATGTGAATGATTATTCATTTTTTTTTCATTATTGATGATGATATTAGGTGGGGAAATATGTACTTTCAAAATATGCTTGAATTAGTAGAAAAAGGATATTTAGCAACATGAAATGGAAGATTAATAGATAAAAATGGAAATTATAAAGTAATTTCATTCAGTAAACTAAAAGGAATACCAATATTGTATAACACACATATAGAGTATGATTTTGGAGGACATATATGGGGAGGTAAAATAGAATGGTTAAAAGTATTATGGAATCATCCTCCACCATTTTTTGATACATGCGAAGATATATGGATTAGCGTTGTATTATTTACTTTTTTAGGAATTAGAACTGCAACTCCTAAGTGTACTAATATTACCTTTTACTCTATTGGAGAAATATGTGCATGTGATGATCTTCATATTGAGAGAATGACTATTAGGTACTTGGTTTTAGGATCATTCCTATTCAATCTCCGTTTACCAAATGATAATTTTCAATAAAACATATCTTCCTATAGCAGTCTCATTTTTACCTATGAATTACCTAGGAGAGTTATAAGGCCATTGTTACTTACCTTTATGAAGCTCCTTAGATTCCATTGAAAGCCTGTACAAGTTCAACAGCTTAGCAAAGAGACATCAGAACCTTCTTATATTCATCATAGTGAGGTAACTAGCACTTCTTATATTCGTAGGTGATAGTTCTGTAGGAAGAATCCTGTATAATGAATAGTTGTGTAACTTGATAATGAGTAGTTAAGGTCAAAGTCCTATATATATACTATATAGCAGGGTTGTATAAATCGGTCATGACCGACGGAGAAAACCGATCGGTCGTAGGTCAATAAACAAATGTTGACCGACACCAGGCTGTAGTAACTATTAGCTGACCTCCTCCTAAACATGTGATATTAATAATATTATCTAACTGTACATATTGAATTCAAGCTCTATATATCATTCTATAAAATACCGAATTAACCGTCGGTCGATGCGCTTTTTTCTTTCTTCATAATTGAATCTAACCTTACCAATGAGTTATACTATTGTGTTATATATGTAATATAAAGTATAAAATGATTATAAAAATTTGAAAGAAAAAATGGCAAACTTTTAGCTTGACATTAATCATTTCTTAAAATTATCATAAATGTATCTAATATAATCTATCATTATATATTCTAGGAGTATAGTTTTACCAATTGGAGCGGCTCGTGAAGTTATTGCCTTAAAAGAGGCAAATATGCTTATACATCTTAATTTTAACTTTTACAAAACCTTTTGGTATAATATGTTAAAGATAAAAAGACTTGATAAATGCATTTGCAGTAAAAAGAAAGAGATTAATTATGCCAAATGAAGTACAAGAATATTTGCAATATAATATTCATTACAGCACCTCTGAAACCATTGGAAATATCTGGCTATCATTAAAGTCCAAGTTTCCTAGGGTATACATACTTGCCAAGAACAGTTTAAACAGTCTAGCAACATCTTCAGAGCCAGAAAGAATATTTTCCTAGGCTGGACAAATAAGTAACTTATCCAAATCAAATTTATCATGTGATAGATTACAAATGAAACTAATGATTAGTAGAAATAAATTAGAACATAATTATATAAAATACCTAATTATTGTTGAGTATTAAATTGTAATTCTTTATAAAAAGTTAAAAATTATTTAATTGAATTGAAAATATATGAATCAAGTATTAAAATATATTATAAGATAGTTTTTATGAAGGGAAAATTAGTATATAATGAATTAAAATAGATTTTATAATATACGGCTTGTATGGCTTGACCGACCGACGGTCAAGGCAAAACCTATAGGTTTTGACCTATCTCCGTCGGTAACCAATAAATACAACCCTGCTATATAGTATAGGAACTTCATAGTCTATTTCATTTACTTTGCATTTACTTATACCTTTATGGTATAAGTTCTTTAACTTACCCAAGTTGTTGTTTTACCCAACTTATAGGAAATGCTTTTTAGAATAATGAAGTATATTCGTTATATTTACAATTAACAAATTTATATTTTATGATTTAATCATAATATAAATTGTTTCAATAATAGAGTTGTTTGGTCATATCTATAATTCTTTGTCATTTTTGAGTATTTTGCTTCACCAAACAACTATGAAAATTTGTTTCTTACAAAATGAAAAGTAGAATTTTATTGAATTATACTGTGATTATTATATTTATTATATTATGCTATAAAATATATTTTACATATTTTGGTTATTTTTCATATAAATCATATAACTTTACCAAAAACTGTTGTTGTAGTAAATATATTACAAATAATAATTATGTGAATACAACATATAAATTAGGAAAGGATCTTTGGTACAATTTATATAAAAATAATACTAAATATATTTGTTGTTTTTTTAAAGAGATGGGTTTTTTCATTATTAACAATACATGTTACTATCATAGATTGTACTCTTCTATACAAAATATAAAATATATATCTATAAATGGAAAATTTCCCGACAAATCCTATTTGAGATTTAAACCACCAAATAAGAATAATTATAATAATGTAATCAGTCATACATATGAAATACAAAATTATTTATATAATTATCAACATCCTTCTGATTGCAATAATAAGAAATTTTTAATAATAAAAGGTTATTCCTCTGGACATGGTTCTGAAATACATGTTATAACATCTTATTTATCATTAGCAATTGTAACAAACAGAATAGCTATTTTAGATCCATTTTATAACACAGCTAAAGCATATGGAAGATTTTGTAGTAAACAAAGAAATTGGTTATGTTTCATTGAACAAATGACAAACTGTAGTTTATCACAAACTGAAATTCAAAGTTCTAATAGATTTACAAACTTCAGTCAAAAAGAGAAATATCTTTATATTAGTAATGTACAAGATTATAGAAAATTATTAAACGATCGCCTATAGATAAACATAAAATGCTTCATTATTATAGAATTCAAGCCACTACTTTTATATTTAGACTAAATGAAAAAACTAATATTGAAACTAATAAAATGCTAATACATTCATTAGGAAGAAAATTGGTAAAAGGATGTTTTAATATATGGGTTAGACATGGAGATAAGTATAAAGAGATGACTTTATTAGAAGCTAAAGACTATATACCATCTTATTTAATTTATAAAAGAATTAGAGGATTTGATATTCCAATATATTTATCAACTGATGATCCTAATGTAATTAATTATTTTAGAATAATGAAAAATTTTAAATTATATTATCATAAATTTCCAAGAAAAAATGACAACTTATCAGAAAATATGAGAAGAGGAGCTGAAATGACATTAAATTTTATCACGGATATAAAGGCAGCATTGTATTGTAGCGGATATAGTGGTACACGTAAAAGTAATGTTGTTAGAATAATTGATGAATTAAGAAGCACAGTGGGATTATCTGCAAATTCAATATATTTTGAAAATGGAGAAATTGAATTTTCTAATCATTCATATGAAAAGAATGAATTTTGGTAAATGATTGGTTATATGCAAGTAATTATGGCCATACATTATGGGATGATTTATATACATTGATTATAGAAATACTTCGTCTTTTTATGAGCAGCTAAAGATAATGAGTAAAATACATATTTACATAAGCGGCCCTGGTACTGGTTTACTTAATTTTCCTTTTATATCAGATCGTGGAGTTGTTATACATTTGGGACATATACATTTTGGATGTCCGCAATATTTAGAACAATATATATTAGAAGGAAGCCCACATATTAAAGCAATTTACTACTCCCCAGAAAAAAGAATGGAAGGATTGAATTATACATATATTTTGACTTTAATTAATAAGGCAATACAAGTTATTCAAAAAAATAAAACTATTTATATTTATAAAGAAGATAATTTAAATGCTATAGGAAAGCTTTTCGTACAAATATGCAAAGAACATAAAAAATTATGCAAATCACTTATTCATATGTATGATTGAGGATATGGAAAATGTAGAGGAGCGAGGGCAGAAAATGTAATTTATTTTCCTTCTCTCTATTCAAAAGTTCCTGAATTGAAGAAATAATTATTAAGTATAATCATACATATAATTTAGGTATTTAGGTATTTAGGTAAAATATATGTATTTAGGTATTTATAGAATATAATATACAGTAATATTAATAGATTAGAAAACGATAGTAAACTATTATTAATTTCAGTTATAGCATGTAATAGGTTTATCTATCTTAATAGGACATTATATTCTTTTATGAAACATTTACATAATTACGAGGTCAAATTGTTCTATTCAATTATTTTTCTTGATCAAGGAACTGCACAAAGATATTATATTTCAAAAAAATATAATTTACAGAATTCTTTTTATTTCAATCCAGCAACTTATTCACTAAATTATATTTGCTTATACTGGAAGAAGATTGGAAAGTTATAGATGATATTGAAATGGAAATATATTATCCATATTTTATCAAAGAATCTATTATGATTTTAAATAGCTATAGATATGTATATGGAATATTATTGAGAGAAATAAGAGATATTAATGTTAACTACACAGTGACTATAATAACGGATATGGGAAGACATGAATTGAATGTATTGAGTAGAATGAGGAAAAGATATTCATTTACAAATGGAGCATGTATATATATAGATGTTCTTTTCCTCATTCTATAGATTAGATGTACCAATTAGCACAAGCGAACAATGCGTAATTGTACATATTGGCAAGAAAAGCACAAAATCTGGATCATGTAATATATCGCTTTATTAGATTTTAATAAGATTATGAAGATATATTAATTATAGCAAATCCATTCTTTTCATTATCTTCCTATTGCTTCATTATATAGTATATAAATAGGACTATTGCTCAATTTCACAGAGTCTTAACGAGTTTTCTAGGAGTTCATCCTTTTCTAGATTCAGAGTTGACTTTTACAAGGCTAGGGTTAAAGGTAGTGTTAGGCTTAACTGTGTTACATTGAGCCATACTCTAATTTACGAAAGCGACCTACGAGTTTCCGCCTACTGCAAAATAGATATACTGCGTTGCATAAAAAAAAATCATTCATGCCATTGCATAACTATTATACCATTTTGCATATTACTTATACTTTTTATCAAGCCATTTCATATTACATATATATAATTGCAAAATAAATATACAAATCTCAAGCCTTTTCAAGAATTTCTATTCTTTTATTATACAATGAGCTTATATTATGTTGATACAACACAAACAATACAATTATTAAATATTCATAATATAAATTCTTTAAAATAGGCAAGAAGTATGGATAGAGCGTTATATATCTATCCTCTTCATAGCAGTCCTTTATATTTTGAAGTTTATATCTTCAATAGTGCTGAAAAATTCAGCAGGACTGATAGTAGAAAATGAATTTGTTATACTTTCAAATATTTGATTTCTGTTCTGGTAAATGGATGTTTCAGCCCTTTTTTTTCATATACCAAAGATATTTTCTATTGGGTTAAGAGGACTGGAGTATTTAGCATTGAATAAAAGTTTATTATAAGATCCTTCAATCAGCATTTTAACCTGGTCTGAATGATGGATATTTACATTGTCCATAAAAAAGCAGAATTTACCCTTTCATTTTAGATCATCTAATAAGTATTTCAAGTATGTTGTAAATACCTCAATACTATTTGGTCCGTAAATACTATTTGTTGTAATATCAGTAGCACCTCTAGCCATATGAACGATTGGTGTTGTTTCATCGTCAGACCTTGCACGTCCATTTACAAGTCTAGTATAGTATATTAATAATTTAATAACTTCTATTCTTTCCTCTAGTAATGTTGGAATCATTTCTGGTAGAGCTGCTCTGGAATTGTAACGCTTTAAGGTAATGTTCTTACAGTTGTATTCTGTCATTCTTTTGTTGAGATGACGACAAATAGTTGATTTAAATGTATGCTTACCAGTTTCTGTGAAGATTTTTTCTTTTAAACCATTTAAATTGATAGTGTTGTTTTCTTTTACAGTATTTGAAAGCAATAATGACTCATGATTAATTCCTTTTTGGTTTAATTCCTGTAATTGATTGATACGACTGTAAGGGATATTCTCTTCCTTCTTTAGCATATACACGCTTCAGAATATCTATCTGTGTCTGCGATACACTAACATATACTCTTTTTTCCCTAACTGGCTGATCTCTTTGCTCATGTGTTGGCTCAGCAACATTTGTTATTTCTAATAACTCTTCGTTAGTTAAAAACTCTTCTGGATTTGGCGCCAAAGCTCTATCACCTTCAGGAACAAACTCTACTGGTGGAGTTGGTTGTATCAACATAATATAAGCTCATTGTATAATAAAAGAATAGAAATTCTTGAAAAGGCTTGAGATTTGTATATTTATTTTGCAATTATATATATGTAATATGAAATGGCTTGATAAAAAGTATAAGTAATATGCAAAATGGTATAATAGTTATGCAATGGCATGAATGATTTTTTTTTTTATGCAACGCAGTATATCTATTTTGCAACAAATGTCGTTACGTATAAGTATTATGAAATATTGTATGAAGTATTGTGAAAGATTGTATAAGTAATATGCATTTAGTTTGCTTCAAAAATTTCTAAAAAACAAATGGCACAAATATTCATACTATTTATATTAACAAAAAAGAATACTGCGGAGGTAGGTCATATAACAAAGTAAGTAATAAAAGTAACAATTTTTCATCAGGAAAAATAAGAATAAACATTAATTTTGTTTTAAAAGTGTCAGGCAGACAAATGGCCAACTATGACAAACGGCGCACAACATAGGTATTCAGTCAATTCACAAAATAGTATTATAGAAGTATTTAAATAACTTAATGGGCAATCACATCGCAGCCTTATACAATTCCTGTAACACCTCTTGCCAGATTGCTTATATGATAATCCCGGTGATAGCCCACAATGATGAGAACTGCGATTAGGCATTCATCCTCCGAGAGTAGTCTGATGAGAAGTTCCTTAACATATCAACCTTACGATTGTCCTTCATCGATAGCTATTGTTTCATGTCCTTTAGCTTAGAGTCTCATACAAAATGTTTACATCTTCAAGCAGTCCACTCGGAGTACAAGCGTCAGTCCTTAGCCGTCGATGTTGGCATTATATAAAGTAAGTATTTTAATAATAATAATAATATATTAGGGAATAAAATAAGAAATTAAACCCACACTATTCAGTTTATGAAATCAATATATATGAATTTTATTCTTTTTTAGTAAAGTGTGAAGATAAACCTAGTATATGAAAAATTTGCATATACCTTTTTTTGTTGTATTACTTCCAATGTGAATAAAAACATGTTCTGCAATATTTTTACCTTCTTCTAATTTTCCAGTGTTATTAAATATAGCTAATCTATACCCTAAATTATAAAACCAATGTGCCACACTTATTTCATCTTTATATTGTGGCAATAATGACAATAACTTGCTACTATATATACTTGGTCCATTAATATATGAGAAATTATTATACGGTTTAATTAGTATATACACTTCTAAATTATTGTTGTTAATATTTAAAATTAGCTTTTCTAACTTAGAATAAGGAAAACTCCTTAAAACTATTCCTGATACTTTCTGTCTACATTGTAATATGCTAATTGAAATACTTATGAAGTTTTTAAATGTTAATGAAATATTTTCATCTATTATCCAATCTTCTTCTAATAATAAAACATACATCGATGGTATATATGAAAAAGACAAAAAAAATGAATATGAATATCCTAAAGGGTTTAAATAGAATGAATTGTATAAAGCATAAGTATTAAATATTTTATCTCTGTCTATAGTGCCTTGATCATACCAAACGATACTATATTTCTTAATAGATTTGTACGTACCTAAATGTAACATAATGGACATAATAGTCTTATTCAAATATATAGGTCTATTACATGAATATATATTAATATGAAATTCAAATATATTTAAATAAGAATAGAAATTATAATTTACATAAAGAATATAGAATATATAAAAAAGAAATGTTTTAACTACTAGTTTTATCATTATTTGTATTTAATTAATATAATAAAACATCTTAATAATTTGCTAAACTAATAAGCTTAGTATATTATGCAAAAATAGAGTGTTAAAAATATCTGAAAATATGAATATATTGACATTTCATATATTTATCAAGCTGTACATCCATATATATTTATATTGTTAATTTATCATTTAAATATATTCTTATCAACATAGATAAGAATTAACTTTTAATGTGTTTAGTCAAATAAAATAATTCTGAAGGATATAAATCATGGATGGCATAAAGGGATTTAGCTTTTTCTAAAGATATAGATGAATAAAAGTTGAATTTATTCATCTCAATTAATGTAATGTTAGTATAATTTAATAACAATCCTATATATACATCATCTAACCAAAACTGTGGATGTATTTTTCCAATTAAGCTGTTTATAATTTGTAGTGACATTTGTGAAAAAAATATTACAGGTCCATTAAAATATTTTGGCCAAATTTTCTCATTAGGTAATATATTTTCTGGAACATAATAAACACTCCTTTTAGATCTATGAATTCTAGAATTTGCTAAAACATTACCTATACTGCATTCTGTGCAATTGGTAAATTGTAGTAAAGATATTGTTTTATTTACATTTACAAATACATCAGATTGATGATGTACTATCCATTTATAATTGTAACAATTATTCATTATCCATTTTACTTCAGATACAAAAGATAAAGAAGCAGTACAATATCTTGATATAAAAGGAAAAATTATAATATCTTTATATAAACTATTTTCATATAATACCATTTTATTTATTGTTTTATTAACTGACTTACCTGTAAAAAAGAAAAATTGAATATTAGAATACTTTGAATAGAATGATCTATAAATCAATCTTTCTGTGAAATAATCTGGTCCAGTTTGTATAGAAAAAAAAACTGAAATACCACTTTTATCACATTTTTTTATTCTTTTTGATACTGTATTATTTGGTTTATCAAATAGCATATATTTATTAAAATGTAATATCTTTTGTTTCCTTTTAATATTAGCAGTTAATCTTCCACAATTTATCTTCTGTGTAATATTAATGCATTTTATATATAATACATAATCATTTTGAAGTAATTTTTTAATTTTCAATACTTCATGAATGTATATATTATCTCTGTAGTCATTAGAAAGTAATACAAAACATAATAATATGATTAAGACTATTCTATAGATCATTTATAAATATTAATATTATTTGAAGAATTCATTGAATTTGAATTTTACATTAAACGAAATACCATTCTTAATCTCATATGATAAATAATTTTCATGATTCAAAAGAATTCCTGATTTTAAAAGTGCAGTTAATCCGAATGTACTTTTTGAAATAATTAATGATTTGGATTTGGATAATATTTCATGTTCTATAATAATTGTTGTATCCATTGTGTTTCTTGCATAATGCTTAGTTATATTTGAAGTATAGCAAAATATGTTTCTATACTTGTTTTGTATATTTTTTTTAAGATTTTGAGAATCACCTGTTAAATATATTATTTTATATTTCTTTTTTAATAATGCCATGCTAAGCATTAAATTAACATCTGTATCATTGAGAAATTGTTTTTCATGTAAATCATCATTTCCTTTTCTAATTTGTACACCTATAAAAGACTGAAATTTGAAATTTTTCATAAAATTACTTACTTTTTTATTTATATTGGAATTTGTTAATAGCATTTCGTTTAATATTTTATGATAAATATAAAATACTTGCTTTAAATAATCTTCTTTTTCTTTTTTTCTAGATAAAACAAAATATTTCTTTATGTTTTTAATGAAAACATCATTATTAAATAATTCATACAAAATATCACACCATATATAATCGAAATAAATACTACTGCTTTCATTAATACTATCTAACATGGATATTTTGAAAGGGCAAATATAGATTCTTTTTACTGTTTTATTATTTACAGTAGTAATATTATAATTTGGCATATGATAGAAATAATTAAATTCATTCCAATTTAAAACTAAACATACATAAGTATAAAGATACTTAATGGTCTAAATTCATAATAAAATGAAAGATAGATTATGCCTGCAAATGACATTATCCTGTTTCCTAAACCAGCTCTAATATATACATTAACAGATTTTCTTTTTCCATTATACATCCTTATAATAGCCGTTATTTCATTATTAGTTTTATACAAAAATAAAATAATTATTATAAATAATAATATTATAAATTGTAATTTATTGCATATCATATTCTCACTATGAGAAAAAAAACACTTACAATTCTATTATTCTTTATGTTAATGTCTGAATAAAAAGCTAATATTTTGAAATTATATTGGGCTTATATTTTATTCTTAATAAACCATAAAAAAGAAAAAAGAATTATTTCGCATTACTTAATTATACTTTCTATAGAGTATGTACTCTCAAAAAATTATATTAAAATTACGATTTTTATACTTCATTAATAACATATAGCTACTATTAAATGAAATTCTTTATTTATGTACAATTAAAGAAACTGCGAATGTAATTGCTTCTACAATAGACATAAATTGTCCTAATATAATTTATAAAGTATATGTTGTGCGCCGTTTGTCATAGTTGGCCGTTTGCCTACCAGAAACTTTTAAAACAAACTAAATGTATACTCTTACTTGTCTTGATGAAAAATTGTTACTTTTATACTTACTCTGTTATATGACCTAATAAAAAATTATATATCTAAAATTCTCTTTAAATGTGTGTTATATGAAATGCCATACTTTTTGCAACAATCTGTATTATGAATATTTATATTTAATGAATATATTGTTATTATTCATATTATATTCTAAATTAAATAATTCATTAATGAAGATGAATGAGAAAGAAAGATAAGATTATTTATTATTTATTACTTCTAAATTATGAAATAGATCATGTTAATATAGTATTGTTCTAAAATTTTCCCATTCTTTATATTTGTTTATCATCCTATCATATTGATGAACAATGCATGGTTTAGTATCATCTTTGTTATGTACGTACATATCAGAACAAGGTATAAATGATAAATCATGAAGATATATTAAGTCTATACCTAAATTTAATGAAAATCCATAACCATTTTTGTTTATTAATATATTCAAATCAGTCCAATTTTGAGTATAAAACATATAGTTTAAAGTACCTTGTTCAGATGTTACTTTATACTCTGCCTTCATATAGTTATTATATCGTTCCATAAATTTTAAAAAATTATCATAATTACCTAATACAATACCTGAATTCAATGCTCTGCAATTATATACATGACTTGCGTTTGTATAAACATTAACCCATCTTCCGTTAAAGTAATCATCCATGATACAGTAATTTCCATCTGTTTCTTCAACTAAGTATAAGTGCGATTTAATATTCCATGAAAATGGATTAAATTGAAACAATGTATCTCTGCAATCCATATATAATATGTGTGAATATAATTTTCCATATTCCTTGATGAAACAATACACAAGCGATATACGATAAACAACCCATTTATATCTTCCATAATCTCTATTAGAAATCAAGCATTCATTCAATATTTCTTTTTTGATAGGATATTGCAAATTTAATTCTGAATAAAATGGCCATTCATTGTTTATTAATAATGTAGTAACGTTATATGTCTTTAAATAGTAAAATAAATTGTAATCTTTATAATTAGCATCTATAAACAGAATTAATGATTCTTTATATCCTGATTTTCTTAATGAAGTAACAAATACTCTTAGTTTATTCCATCTATATCCAAAAGCTAAACTTATTATTAAAGGTTTCTTAACTTTGGTAATATCTGTTTGTTTATAATGTAAATACTTTGCATTAACTATGATTTTTCTTTCATCTATTACCTCAATTTCTATCAGACCTTTTATTTTATCTGATTTACATTTACTTGTATTAAAACTACAATATTTACTTTTATTACTTATTTTAATTTTATGAGAAGTATTTATAAAAGCCTTTAGACTTACATTCTTTTTTATAGATGTGAAACTTATTCTATTGTATTTCTTATAATATAAAATACTTATACATACTGATAGTACTATAATAATATTTATATACATAAAAATTATCACCTTTTAAAGTGGTTTATTAGATTTAATTTATATCTTATGAATTTGACATTATATTCATAATGAATAGATATATTGTTTTTACCTCTGTTCAAACATAAATTATTTACTCCATACATATAAGAGATTATTGTAAATGCGCTTTGATCATATCTATGGTTATGGATATTTGATCCATCAGGTGCTATACAAAATCTATTTAATGAACATTTCTTCCATTCTTTCAATACATTTTTAGCTAATTGTGATGGATACATGAAAGCAATAGTAGCAGCAGAACATGACATTCTATTCATTATATTGTTGCTCATGTTAAAATAGTTTACCATTCCTTTGTGTGTAAATGATTTCAAATTGTGAAATCCCCTTTCTGACCATATATCATTCCTTTTAATATAATTAAAGACTTCTTCAATAGAACCAGATATATTACATCCACTATCCAACCATATTAGTGGCAGTTTATACAAATAATATGTTGTATGTATAACTATTGCCTTCCAAGCATACTTACCTCCTTCTTTATTAATATCAAAATATGAAGGATAATAATTATAATTAAAATTATACAACTTGATGTTGTTATTATATCTAGAATAATTGTGTAGTATTTTCAAAATATTATTAGTTAAACCTAAATTCCATATTATTAAATAACAATTTCTAACGTGAATATTGAAAGTAATAATTAGATTTAATAATGAGTATTCATGATTTGATGATGATGCAGTTGTTACAACACAATTTTTAGAATATTTAAATCTTATCAAATTTAAAATGCATAAAATTAGAAATATAATTAAATAGAATAATATTTTCATTATGTTTCATAATAAAATATATTTACCAAATTTATTACTTTTTCATTAATTGCATTTATCAAAATTACGTTGCCAAAAATTATCCTTAACTATGCAACTATAATTATTTTTCATTTTAATATTTAAAGTATTAAAAAATAGAATAGTAAAATTAGAATATTTATAATGAGATATATTTTATTAACATTATTCTATAGAGGAAAGTATTTAAAAAATCAGTCACTACTTGTTAGTGAGTAAGTATAGTTATTTAATTTATATATATAATTGATCATATTTTATTAACAATAAAGGATTATTATTTTTAAAAAGAATGATTATAAAATGATATATTTTCTTTGAATCTGATTTTACATTTTAAAAAACATTCTATATTAAACAATTCAATAAATGTTCGATTTAAATAATTCGAAATAAATATCATTTGTGATAAGATATTAATTATTTTATATATACTAACATTTGTTGATCCATTATAATATATATATTTGTGCTTGTTATATTTTATATTAATATGTTTATCATATAGACCTAACTCTTTTAATCTATATATTTTTGAATGTATACCAATTGTAAAATCATTATGAAATCCTATCAATTTAGATACACTGTTATTATAACAAAATGAATTTTCTTTAAAGAAATTCAAACCATCCATAAATATGTTGATTGATAGTTTTTGTATTTTTATATATGAAATAGTCTTTATATACTCATTAGCAATTCCTTGCTCTCCATCTTTCCATGAAAATGATTTTCTTTTACTTTCATTTTTATTAATTCTCTAAAATATTTAAGTGTATTACTTGATTTTTTTATTAGTAAAAACCCATAATTTATAATACTACATTGTTTGTTATCACATGGCATTAGTATATCATATCTTGGTTTTAGATAATGAAAAAGATTAAGTGGATTAACAAAGAAATATACATCAGCATCTAAAAATAATACATACTTGAATTTTTTTAAGTACTTATATATTATTGGATGCTTTAATCTAGTTTTCTTTATAAAATTTTTAGATGTTATTTTATATGAATTATTATCTTCTTTGATTAGTGTATCCATTTTTTCTACTGGTATTAAGTTAATTTTGCATTTAAAATACATTTTATGTGTTAATGCCACAACAATGAAATATTTTGACAAATTATAATTAACAATGATAGTAATATAGAAATTATATATCATATCAAAATAATACATATCTGATGGAACAATTATTATGAATATATTTGATTTATCTTGATGTTGTATGTAATATATACAATAAAATATATTTAAGCAAAGAAATAGAATTATTTTTGTAATCATAATTGATAAACATAAATAAATATTATAAACATACAATATATACTTTATACTAATTTGTTTGATTATTATTATTTTCATAAATTCTGTTTATATATATAAATATCTAAAAATTACATATTTTATATGCAGAATAACAAATAAATATAATATAGAAAATCGTTTCATACCATTGTGTAATTATGATAATCAGCTGAAAAGCATAATTCTGTATGGATATTATAGAAACGAACATAATAACAAGTTCATCTATAAAAGAATTAAAAGAAATTTTAATTTTACAAAAAGTATTTCTAATTTTTATAATCTTAATATATCAATTAATAAAATTCATACATATAAAAAGAAATTATCATTATGTATAGTTAGTATATATAAAAGTATTAATATCTATAATTTGTTAAGAACATGTTTAATTTATAAAAGATTAGGAGTTGAACATATCACATTATACCTTAGCTTTTATAATTTTACATACATAAAACAAATAAATTGGCTTATGAATAGAAAATGGATTGAATTAATAAATTTTTCAATACCTAATATTTCTTTCTATTATTATGGACAAGATGCAAAATTAAATCACTGCATCAATCACTATAGATATGTAAGTGAGTACGTAGTAATAACAGACATTGATGAAATAATTGTACCTCAACAAACTAAAAATATTAATAATCTAATAATCAAGTATAATAGCAATAACTATGTTTATATATTTAAATCTGTTATATTTTATGTAAATAACACATTTTCAAGTGTATTTTTAACTGATAAAAAGGGATGTATAATTGATAAAGGATATGAAATAATGATTATTAGACCTAATAAAATTATAAGTATTGGAGCTCACTTTCCCAAAGTGTGGGAAGAAAAAGGTGGAATATGTTTTGTTGAAATTAGTAAAGCATATGTAAGGCATGCTAGAATGAAAATAAATAAATATTTAAAATGTAAATATATATATGAGAATAGATACATAACCAGATTAAAAACAGTAGTAGAAAATCAAATAAGATCAATAATTTATTAACAGTATTTCTTTAATACATGAAAACAGCGAAGGTGAATTATCTAACTTCGATATTGAAGAAATTATAAAAAAGAATTTAGTGATTCTAGAAATAGATTTAAAGGATGTTTTTACTGAGATGAATTACTATATCCTATAATACTCGTTAGAACGCTGTGACAATGTACCATAGTCCCATTTACGTAATGTTCCTACGAGGTCTTCTTCCCTGAGGGGACTTTATGGAAGGTATTTCCTATGTGATGAAACTAATCACGCTCTAAAGTCTATTAGCTACGCTGGTGTACTTAAAGGTTCATTGTTAATGTAGTTAGGATCAATGGTTGCTAATAAGCTATCTTATCCTCAATGGCTTTAATGTTTCTTTACTCGGAGCTTCTTACCCTCGGTCTTAAGTTGGTTGGTGATGATCTGTGTAATAAATGAAACTAGATGAACTCTCGGTCTTATGCAATCGTGTATAAATAATTATACTTATATAAAATTGATCCCTGTTGTGCGCTGTTTGTCATAGTTGGCCGTTTGTCTACCAGACACTTTTAAAACAAACTAAATGTATATTCTTACTTGTCTTGATGAAAAATTGTTACTTATATACTTACTTTGTTATATGACCAACCTCTGAAGTATTCTTTTTTGTAAATATAAATAGTTTGAATATTTGCGCCATTTGCAACCAGTATGTTGCTAACCAGTATGTCAACACTTTAACACTTTTAATTTGCAACTATAACTTCCTTTGAGTTCATCAATTTCTATATTAAATAATTCTCTTGATAATTCTTTCTTTTCTTCTTCACTTTCTCCATTTATTTCGGTTATTCCAATTGCTGAAAAATTCACTCTGAAAAGAATAAGTGAATAAGAAAAACAATACATTAATTTGAATAAAAGAAAGGTGCAATGAATTAATAAGACAATTATAATTAATTCTATTACCACTACTTCTATTATTACCATTACCAGAAAATTCACTTACAGTAACAGTCATATCAATAAAATACATTCTAAAACTATATTCTGCAATTCTGTTTCATATATTGTTTCTCTATCATGCTGTATAATCTCATAAAATATAGAGTAATCATATGATTATAATTTCAAAAAACAAAACTAATTAAAAAATATTCGTTTCGATATTTGACTTAACTTTTATTACAATTCTTTATTTTTGAGTATAATTCATATAATTTTTTAGAAACTATGTCTTCAATTGATTCATCAAATAAATAATAATATTATTTGAAATAGTTATGTATAATACATACCCTCTTCTTTTACAATATGTAATATTGTATCATATTCTGTCGCTAAAATTGAATTACGAACAATTTTTATAACTTCATCATAATTTTATATCTACTCTTTATATATTTCATAATATTATTTGATGTCATGCTACTATTTTTAATTAAATTTTCTATATCTTGTAATATAGTATCATTCATCGTTGTAATTACACCATTAGCATCTATATATTTCACATTGTGATTGCTGTGCTGCTGGTATATTGGCGTAATTACACCAGCTGTGCAAATTGCTGATACACAAAAATTGTAATTAGGGTGTCTACATTTTAATGTTACCTTTTTCTTTGTATGTATTGAATATTTTACGTTTAACTTAATTTTTCTTTGATTAGCATAAACATATGTAATAAAGTATAACTCATCTAAATTCTTGAATTTGTGCTTAAATACTTCTTCACCAACATCTGCAAAACTATCCAACGGAGATCATTTCTACTTAGCATTAATTTGCGTCTATCAACTTCAGAATGTCTTCCATTATGGCTTCTAGGCACTTCCACTATATCACCTCTAAAACTAATTTCATTCATTTAAGCCTATATAGTTCAAATAATAAAGAAATTAAAACAAATGCAAAATTAATATTGAACATACAGGCATTCAAGCCTATATTTTACTGATATTGGTAAAGTTAATATTTTCTATTCTATGTAGTATATTGTGCATTTTTATAGCCATTTTCATTTTCTGTTACGCTTAGAAGATAGGAGTTCATAAAAAATACACATTATTTAGCTTCAAGACTGAGCTTGTGTTAAATTTTCTTTTATATGATTTTTCTCTCTCAATAAGCCTAATAGTAAGAAACAAATTGGAGGTCCTGTGTCTATATAGTGTATATAATAGCATAAGAATTTTAAAACAATCATATAAACTACAAAATTACACAAATGTTTAAAATTAAAGATTATAACAGAAACCCAATAAGATAGAAAGTGATGATAAAGCAAGTGAATTATCAAGCTAGTTATAGTCTTCGCTTCTTGCCACCCTTGGACTTTGAAACAACGCGTTCCTCCAAGGTACCTTCAGCATCCATCAGATCAGCTTTTAAATCTCTTGCTAACCACTTGGCTTCTGCGTATAGACGATGAAGATCATCTAGGAGGATGAAGCTATTGGGACTTGATTCAGAATAATTGATGTTGTTAGCTACACTTTGATGGTAGTAGTTCTGGAGGTCACTTACAAAGCCTGCAATCCGGATCAATGGAAGATTCAAGTGCATTGCTCTCAAGATGTCATCGTCAGGTTCATTGTTAAAGGGATTATCGAACTCATAGATCTCTTCATCACTCTCCTGGGTAAGTATTTTAGGAATTGTATGCACTTGGGTTATTTCAATAGGAAAAGTTGAACTACTCCCTTCATTGAATGAATTCCTGGAAGAGCATGATTCCCGTCAATTGCTCATCGATAAAGATGACAGTCCCTGCCATGCAATCCTCGGAGAAGACATTACCTGAGATCTCCAAGGGCTAAGCTATCGACTATCAACATTACCCAGTCCTTACTCCTCCAATTTATCGGAGGTACGACTACCCATCTATGACTAACGGCGAGCAACAATGTTCATTAATGATAATCATCTCAGAATTTGCTTATACTATGATATATTCACGATATTTCGATAAACAATTAATCCTAATGATTAAAAAACACATTCATATATATACATTAATTAATTCATTTACTATTATCATTATAACTTATTTATTCTTGTCAATTAGATTAAATAAAGCGATAGAAAATAATATAATCAATTATGGATCATTATACAAAAATCTATGGAAATGCCCTGTACATATAAGCAATAACACAAAAAATCAATTCTATTCTCAATGTAAAGAAGATAAGATATATTATGATTTGTTTTTTTCAAAACCACATATTACTACAAACGGAATATTTGTTGAAATAGGAGCTTTAGATGGTAAGTATAGTAATACACTGTTCTATGAAAAAGAGTTAGGATGGAGAGGTATATTAATTGAAGGTTTGAAATAGAGGAAGAAATAGATCTGAAATATTTTGCACTGCAATATGCCCTTATTTTCCAAGGAGCGTGGAGTTTTTTGATGTATGGGGAATGGGTGGATTAAAAGAAAATAATCCTTTTTGGAATAGAAATAACCAAACTATAAAACCATTGATAAATGTAACATGTAGTTATATAAAAGACATATTCTATAGTACAGGAATAACTCATATTGATTTTTTTTCTCTTGATGTTGAAGGAGGTGAGTATATGGTTTTAGATACATTTGACTTTAATGTTAGAGTTCATTATTGGGTTATTGAATTTAATAGTAAGAATAAAACTATTGACAACTATGTTAAAAATCTGTTATACAAGCATGAATACAAACAATGTAATATACCAAAAATGAAAATAAGAAATGAGTGTTTCTATGATCCATTTTATCGCAATAAAATAAAAGATAAAATAGAAAAAGAAAAAAATTTCTATAATGACTACGGAAAACCATTTAGTGAATAAAATAAATTCTAGATTAAAAAAATATTCTAAAGATAATTTGATAAACTTACCAAGTATGTATATTAAGATTTCTAAAGTTATTAGATCACTCATAGAATGATTAGATCCCTTTTAAAGACATAAGCATAGCTAAATACTATTCAGAGTAATATTTATATTTCCACTAGTATTAAACATATTAAAATATTATGTTCTTTTAATAAATAATTTGGTTGAAAATGAGAATTTTTAATATATATTACATATATGCAATATTATTTTCATTATTTTTATATATTCTATACAATTTTAAAAGTGAACTAGAATATAGTACATATGTTACTACATTCTATGATTATATTTATTTCTCAAATCATAATCTATTTTATAATATAATTAAATATGCTCCTTGCCTATCTTGTGGATTAGGTAATAAACTACTTGGCTTAATTAGTAGTGTTGCATATGGTTATACTTTTTCTCATTCTTTAAAAGTAATTGGATGGGATTGCTTATGGTGGTATTTTAATTTTCCTATTATTTTAGATAAAAGAAATTATAGTTATAATATAACATTTAATGGCCATTTTTATGCTATTCAGAATGTTATTAAAAATGTTAAATCTAGAGAATATTTAATAGAAAAAGGCTTAATCACCTATAATAAAAACATTAATTTAATGATAAATGAATTTGCATATAAAATATCATCGACATTTTTAAAACTAAATAATATTATACAATCTAAAATTAAAAACATTGAATTTAAAAAAATAGAATATGGTATACACATAAGAACAGGTAATGCAGATGGAAAAGAATATTTACTACACTATCTGAAATATAAAGACATAATAGCAATATATAGATATTTAATGAAAATACAAGTAAATGGTAGTGTGTATATAAGTTCTGATTCATTTAATATAAAGATGAAATACAAAGAATTATTTAACAAGATTTATTATATTAAATCGAGCAGATGTAATTCAGGATACGGGTTATTAAAACAAAATAATCAATGTGCAATTGAAGCAATTAGTGATTATTATATCCTCAGCAAATGCAAGTCTCTAATTCTAACAAGATGTAGTTCTTTCAGTTTAGTCAGTTTATTTGCTAATAAAATTGGCTTTGAAAAGAATAAAAAGTATGTATATTTCGGTAATTGCACTATCCACTCTGAGTTATTTAATTAAATACCTTTAACTGTCATTTCCATATTCTGCTTTAAAAAACTTAAATTTTGATTAGAAGCCATTTAAAAACCAAAAAATAAGAATTAATTCAGCAAAATCATTACACTAATAACCTATATTCTATTTCATTTTAGTCACAGCATTACATTCAAACGTAATACAGCGTTTTTCAGCTTAGTTGAGAAAATATTCATAATACTTATGAGAATTTTCAAAAAAATATTTAAGTTTTCAAGTTTGTTTTTCTAATTGAAGTTAATTCTTCTACTTTTTCTTCCTAACCTAGCGTAGAGTTAGCAGTTACTAATGGAGATGTGCTTCTTATAAAATCATTACAACAATATTCTTCTACTTATTATCTACTTATTTATAAATAATACATATTCAAAGATTTGTATCACTTTTTTAAGTTATGATTTATTTTTTTACACTAATCAGTAAATTCACAAGTATTATGAAAAAATAAATACTATTCAATTCATTATTCTATAATAGCTTATATGAATTTTATACTTTGATATTCTGCTTTTAAGATCAACTACTTTTAATGATTATCATAATGGCTCTAAACATTTTGATATTCTGCCAATTCAAGCTCCAATTTCTAAAATATCATATTATTAATTATTTAAACAAAATTATATGATATTTTTATCTACTATGTTTAGATATGAATGAAATTATTATTAATTATTTCTGATTTATACTCATTAAATAGATCTTTTCTAAAATTGTATAACATATTAATTTTTGCATGATATATTTTCATTAAATCTTTGCTAATATTATATTCTTCAAAATATGGTATCATATTTTCAATCATATACTTTTTGAAATTACTGAACATTTTATTAGATTCTTCAATACCTACAGGATTATTTATGAAAGGATGAAATTCTGAAAAAACTAAATCGAAGCAATGGAGAATATTTTCTTTAATCATTCTAGGAATCATGTAATATTCTTCACCTTCTATATCAAATTTTAAAATGTTAAAATCATTATGCCTTATGTTTAAAATAAAATAACTAATTATATCAATTGATCTTATTTTCATTATTTTAGCACCTCTTTCTGATTTATTATAATATGCAGAACTTCCTAATGTTCCTGAAGTGGATTTAAAATTTATAAATCCACTTCTATTTGATACAACTACAGGACAGTTAACAAAAAAATTACACATATTTGTTACTGTTTTTAAAAAATTAACATTCTCATCTATAAAATTACATAAATGAGGATTTGCTTCAAATACATGTACAGTTACTTTATTAGTCGGAAAATGTTGAAAAAAAGGATAAGGCACATGATATGAATTGTTTCTATTTTTATATCCGAAAAGCCATAATAATGAGTCTCCATTGTTTGAACCTAAATCATAATATGAAATTTGGTTGTATTTTTTTATATTACAACATTTAAATGAGTTGAATGTGTTAAAGAATAGAGATATATACATTAAATTAATTAATAAAATTACATACCACAAAAATACAATTTTCATATTTATTGTGATGATAATTAATTATGTTTATATATATATCAGTTATATTTTGTATTTTAGAATCGTTAATTTTACTAAATATTTTTCATTTAAATTACTACACAACAATTCAAATAATGATAACTGAATGTAATAGATATACTTATTTAAATAAAGCATTCTTCTCTTTATATTCACATTTACTGAAATATGACCAAAAATTAGAGTATACAATTATATTTATTGATCAAGGTACTTTAGAAAGATACATAATAAGAACTAATTATAATTTAAGAAATACAATTTTTATAAGCCCCAAGAATACTTATCATTATCTTTAAGGGTCCTTGAAAAATCCACAACTAGCTATAACCTCCCGGAGTTACCATTTGGTAACTAGTTAACAATTGGTAACAAGTTAACAATTGTAAACTCCAGGTTCCACGATGAGTTTCCACGGTTCAATTAAAAGCCCTTACAAGGTCACCAGCATAGCAAGGAGAGTCAAGAGCGTAATTAGAATCATCACCTCGAGGTAACTAACACTTCTAGATAGCTTCCTCGAGTCTCCGTAGGAGATCGTCTCATAGATAGGTTAGAGGAGTCCTGTAGGGAAGTAGACCCCGTTTGGAAGAATAGAAAGGGATATTGTCACAGAGTTCCATTTATTTACTATATATGGTGGTATGAGAGTAAAGAGAAATTAATTCAAAGATTAGGTATTTCTGATGTAGATGAGACTGTGTGCATTACATCTAAAATTCATTGATATAGGATAATTTAATATTAAGTAACATACACAAATTAAATACACAAATTAAAGTATAAATGTTAAATATTTGTGTAAATTATCAATTTATAAAAAAGAATCAATTTCTGAAGAAGATATTCCTATAAATCCTATTACAACCAATACATTTCACATACTGTATTCCATTATTACTGCATTTAATATGAAAAATGAGTATAATCCATTTCATATTAAATTTATCACTTAAATTTAGATTATATTCTCATTTTTCAATGCAACTATGTTCTTTATTTCTTCAAGTGATATAGTAAGACTCTTTCTTAACCATTTTTGATTTATATTCCTTACTATCTGGCTTATCACTCATTCTTCCATATTTTTGAATCAATCCATTCCATAATAAATTTAGTAGTATGCTATTCTATCTATAATCTTTTCATAATTCTTTAAATCTAAACCAATTAAAAATATATATAATTATACGAAGAATATGGACTTTTGGTATATATATATAATTGAAAATTATGATAAAGTTGAAATCTATAATTTAAGAATGGGACGGACTCCTAGAACAATCGCTAGAACTCTGTAACAAAGTCCCATAGTCCTATTTACGTAAGGTTTTTACGAGATTCATCCCAACGAGGTCTACTTCCCTACGGGAACTCCTCTAAGCTATTTCTATACCTACCTATGAGACGATCTCCTACGGGTACTCCTGGAAGCTATCTAGAAGTGTTGGTTACCACGAGGTGATGGTAATGAAGAAGCAGTGATCTCTTTCGGAGTATGGGTAAGGACGTCTCAAAGGAAGCTCCCTTACCAAGGACGATGTTGCAGAGCAATATCGGACTTGGATAGGAAGGTTGAATCTCTTGGAAATGTTGGAGCCAAATAATGAGAAATTCCTTAAAGAATTTCTTATACTATATAATATTGCCTTTTATTTAGATGTATAAGTTTCTATTTAATAATAAAAGACGCACAGCATGGAATTACATACTCATTTTTAATTATCATAGATAGATTCACATGTTGAATTCTATTTTCTGTGAGATATTTTTCTACCATCAGTATTTTGTAATATCCTGAATCGTTTCTCCAGTAATTTTTAGTATAATAATGACAATTTATTCTGACTAAATTCTTATAATATATATAACTTTCTTTTGATATTTTGTTAATTCTATCTACTATTGATGTTAAATAATGCTTTGATGTATCATGATCATGAATAAATAAATAAATATTATATCTATTAGAATAGTAATTTGTTATAATATAATCTAATATTAAACCAGCTTCGCTAGCATCATAAGAATTAGATTGTAAAGACAATAAAGAGTGCATTTTAAAGGTTCTAAATTTGTAATACCAAATGGTAATTTACCTAATGAATACAGTTTTAGTTACACTGATTTGATTGAACAAAGAGATCATCAAATTAAAGAAAAAGAAGAAATTGTTGATTTAACCAATGAGAAAGTCAAACATACATTCCCTATTATGAGCACAAAAGAAAGAAAGAGAAAAATACATAATGTGTTAAGAATGAGATCCATTGATAAACAAGAAAGTGTTGTTGAACGATTAGTAAACATCACTATAAACAACTAATTAAGATTGGCTGATTTGCAATTCTTATACGAACATTAATTAATTAAAATCTTAATTTTTGCATAAAGAGGTTTGAATGTTTGTTTGAGTTTTGGGGAACTTTAAAAAAAAAATTGAATTAAAGAGGTTTGAATATCTGTTTGAGTTTTGGGGAAATTATAAAAAATTTTGAATGAACTCAAACTATCAACAAACATGAAAAAAAAGTTTGATGCACAAACCAGGAAGTCAAATCAAACCTTTGCAAAATAGAATTGAGGCTTGATCAAACCTTGATCAAATAAAACAAGCTTGGTGGCACAGCATTCGAGCCTAATGGTCTGTAGCCCTTACTATATATTATTATCCATCTGAAAAAGAGCAAATAAAAAAATTATAAAAGATGTTATTGTGAATTAAGAAATGATATTGGTATTTCAGTTTCTACAAATACAAAACAGTCTTGGTGAAGAAAAAAAGTAATATAATTATAAAATATATATTAGATAATTTTAGTGGTATTAGCAATGAAGAGAGTGAATCAAGTGAAGGAGAAAAGTCTGAAGTTGAAATAGTCATTACTCATAAAATATTATTATATAATAATCGAATTATTATTTCTGTTGTACGCCTTTGTCAGAGTTGGCCGTTTGTCTACCAGACACTTTCAAAACAAACTAAATACACAATTACACTTCTTTTAATGATAAATTGTTACTTTTATTTTAACATTTTGTATATGATAGACATGTCACGATATGACTTAATTAGTCTATGTAGCAAATTTTTTTACATAATCTATTAATACATATTAAGTACATGAATAATATAAAATATTAGCTTACAACTCACTTCTGTTGTTGATATAAATAAAAAAATGTAACTAAAAACTTGAATTTTCTTACCCCCTTATTTGTACGAAAATTAATATTTTGATATAAACACTTGTTTTATATGCACATGGTTTTCATATAAATCTATAATTTTAGTTGCAAAGTTAATATCTACAATATAAACAGAAATACAATCTTTAATCGACATGAATATCAAAGCTACAACAAATTAATTTATTTCATATTTCAATACCTTCTATAAAAATCATTCATTTCAGCGTGTAGCCATTTACAATATATTATTAACACTTAGCTTCTTTTGTATAAATTACAAAGTTATAATTTATGTGTTGTTTTTTGTTTTATATAATAGTATCAATGATTATGAAATGATACACATAAGTTACAGAAGAAAATTGAGAAGTGAAAAATGTCTCCTAGACAAACGGCGTATTTCTAAATCTTCTCACGCCGTTTGTCTAGGAGACACTTTTGATTTCTCATATTTCATATATGAGATAATCATAATATATTATTAACAAATATAACAAAATTGAAATCAGAAAATAAGTTGAAACAACATTCAACTCAAATCTTTTTCTAAAATTGTTTTTTATGTTATGTGGAAGTGTGTGCCTAACAAATACATTGTTATTATATAAAGATACTTTTTAGATTTTTTAAAGAAAATGAATTATTTAAATCTATAAATGTTTTTTTTGTTGTAAATGTAAAACAATTTCGCTTTTTCTTCGTTATTTAAACTTTCTATACCTTCAATTAAATCATCAATGAAGTATTTTATATTAAAACTTTCTATATTTTGAATCTTTGTTATTTCCAAATTATTCAATCTGGCTCCAAGAAAGAATAAACAGTAATATCCACAAGTTACAGCATCTGTTTGATGAACTTTTGTATCTACTATTTCATATGATTCTAATTCACGATTGCAAGAATAAAAGAGTTGTTTAATATTCTTTATAACTATATTTCTTGGTTCTTTGTTCATATAAATTGCTAAACTGTCATATATTCTAAACATCATATAGTCATTAGGAACATAATCTACTTCCCATAAACTCCAATGACTTTGATTTGGATCACATATTGGAAAATAATAAATTCCTTTTTCACTTATCTTTTTTTATTATCCTCTTGCTTTTCATTAAAAATTACAACACTAGTATCAATAACATTCTTATTGTTGTTGGAAATATAATGTAATAAAAACAGGAATTCATCTCCTTTTAGTTGATTATTAATATTTAAATGATACACCAATTCTTTACAATTTACTTCATATTTCGGTTGTTGATGTTGTCCATAGAATCTTACATGACCAATATCATTATATCCTTTAATTTTTTTTACAAACAACAAACTATCATGAGTGTGATCAACAAATGTAATTGATGCAACACTAGTATCTTTTCTATTTACCATTTTACATATGGATGATCTTCAGACATATTTATCATTAGCATTACAGCAGCCAATATTTCTGTTGCTTCAGGAAAGTTAGTATTAACATTGGTCTTGAAAATCTTATATTGAGATATTATTTCACCTACACTTCTATCATATCTACCAATACGACGAATACCTTCTGCATAATCATCTTCGCCAAATAAATCTTTAACTTCGATTGTTTTATTATCATGATGAATGATAACAGTGTAATAATTGTTACTATCTTTAGCTCTAATTATGAATGCTTCCATCTCTTTATTCATTATCATTTGTTTATCTTTGCATACGTAATAATGTTGATTTAAATTGTATAATTCCAATATGAAATGAATTTCATTTAATCCAAGTTGAATTTTTCCAATACTTTTTATAAATCTTTCAACAAATTCCAAGTGATCATTAGTTATTGGATCCTTAATATCTTCTTCAGAAGTTCTAATACCAAATATATCATGCACTGCATTCTTTTTTGAATTCATTACAATTTGTTGATGTTTTTTTGAATTCATTAGGATGAATCTATTTAATATAAATTATCATCATATATACTAGTATTTTGTCTGCTGTTTTCTTCATATTCTCTAATAATTTTGATGAAACTTCAAGCTTTATTAAAGGTGTAGATGATACTAATGGAATTTGCATGTTTTCATTACTATACATTAGATAGTAATAATTTAATAATATACACTAAATATTGCTTTTTATTAACTTTATCATCTTTAACTAATGCTAGACTCTTTTCATCTTGGCGCATCTTTCTTTTCACAGCTGTAATAACCACATCTCCATGTTCTGGATTAACTAGTTTATTTCCTAATTTGTTAATGGAATTATCTCTCATTTTGTTATTATAATTAAAGTTTCTTTCGTCTATATAATCTTGAAACTGTTCTATGATACTTCCATTTTGTGTTATATCTTTTTTGAATCTTTCTTTATAATCTTCTTCTTCCATTATTGTTACTTCACCATTACCACCATCATCGCTATTATCGCTATCATTACCATCTTCATCTACATCTATAACATTATCAGAACCACCATTATTGCTATTAACGCCATTAGCTCCTTCTTCTTCATATTCACTGTCTGCTTTAACTTCTTCGCCATCACTATCATCATTACCATCATTATCATCACCTTCTATATTAGTATAATCTGGTTTAAACTTCTTATTCTGAATCATCAACTCTTTCATGTCCATAAAGAATAAGGATCTTCCTTTACAATTTGTTCTTCTGCATCTATGATTATTAATTATTTCTGTTATTCTTTCCAAGTATTCACTCCAATAAACATCAGGATTATTAACCTTCATAGCTGATATCTTTTCTTTAATGAATCTATTATGTTTCTCCACTTTACCATTGCACTGTGGGTGTCTAGGCTTGCTATGCGCAATTATGATACCATATTGACTAAGCATATCTTTCATTAAAGCATTTTTGAATTCTTTACCATTATTCATCTGCATAATTTCAGGAGGCCAAAGATTCTTATAAAAGATTGTACATTTTTCACTGTTTCTTTATCTGTTTTGCGTTTCTGGGCACATAACATGATAAAATTAGAGCAATGATTGATGACAGTTAAGATATACTGGTAGAGATCTTCTTCTTTTATGTTCGTGTAATCTTCATTGCAATTGTCCATTTCTACAAGATCAATCAAAACTCTTTCTCTAGGTCTTGTAACAACAATAAGATGTGTTGGTTGTACTCTTTTAGCCTCATTAAGTTTAATACAATCATAGCAGGTTGTCAAATAAGCTCTAATCATCTTTCTGTTAATACTATAATAACCATGAACTGGATCATTAATTTAATTCTTTTACTGCTGGTTTACCAAGTGTTGGTGAATTAACTGGAACTCCATCTACAATTATTGGTTTTTCAGCTTCAGCTGGTTTTTCTTTTTCTTCTTCTGTTGATGGTTGTTCTGGCTGTTGTTGTTGTCTTGGTTCTTATCCTTCAGTATTTATAATAGTGTTATTATTACTTTCATTTATTGATGATTCTACTACTTCAGGTAAAGATGGTTGTTGTTTGATTGGTGATGGTACAGCTGGGAATGATAATGGATGTTCTGTATTAAATAATTCAATCAATCTATCAGCTTCTTCTAAGTAATGTTCCCAAATATCTGGTATTACCAATTTAGCATCATTCACTTTAATATTTGCATAAATACCTGTTATATAAAGTAGAAAATCTATTGGAACATAATGAGCTATTTCTATTACTAATTTCTCTATTACTGAATCTGGAATTCCTACTCTCATTTTAACAGAGATTCTTTGTTGATCATGAGATGAAATTAATCCATTACATGGTGAAACACCAACTTAACCAGGTCGAGATGCACTATCAGTTGAGATTTTAAATGGAAAATCTACTGAGCCTGTATTAAATATATGAAAATCTATTTCTTCTACTTTAATATAAGGAATTCTACCAAAATCAATATTTTGTTTATCCAATCTATAAGATACGACTGAACTTTCACCTTTCATTTTGATATTATAAACTGGTCCTCCATCTACATAACATTTACCCAATGCTCTTGATAATACATGTGGTATTCCAGAATATCTCAATTCCATTTCTTCACATTCACCTAGTTGTAAAATACTTTGAATTGGAGTTATTTCAAATACTTAATTGATTGGAGATGTTTGATTTTCAGTTTCATCTATTTCTAATTCCCAATGATAAGGACAAGGAATTGTTCGACGATTTTCAGTTGAAAATAATAATGGAGATTGAAGAAGCAACTTACAATCGAAAGAACAAGTGCCTTGAAGATCCTCCTGACAACTATCCTAGAAGGAAGTCCAAGAGAATGCACCGGAAGATGATGATGATATAAAGACTCAAGAGATGGGCAATCAACTTAAGCAGTACAAGATAGATACCAGGAGGTTCAATCTATCGACTCTAAGTAAACTTCATTAACAATCAGAAGCTTTGAAGTCCTCGGTGATTGTAAAGACTTGGTACAACTATCACAATCCTGAGGAGGACTGATAAGCAATAGAAGTTCTTTTCCAATAGTCAATCGTCCATGGTAAAGATATCGATGGTAAACGATAAAGACAAAGGAATCAAATCAAGGAAGAAGAAGCTTACTTCAAGAGTTGTGAAGGCAGTACAGCAGAAGCTTAAGAAGGTGTTGCAAGTCAAGATAAACAACAGTGATGATTTACACTACTTAACTACCTTGCTATCAGAGATAGCTCCTAACAACAACACTGATGATACTCAAGACAGAGAAGGTAATTCCTTATCTTTCATTAAGAGCAATCCTTTGGAGAACAACATTGAGGAGAGTGGTGAACTCCAGGAGAAGTACATAGCTAGCAAGTCCTACAACGATTATTTCCTAGTGGTATATAAATCCTGAAAAAATATCTCCTTCATATTTACATTATATTAATAAAAGCTCTAAAATCAATCACAGTAGATGGAAAATTTAGACAGTTTATTTCAGGATTTTATTAATTATTGTATTTTATATTTATAGATTTTAATTATTTAAAATTATATACTTAGCAATTTAGAAGGACATCACCCTGTTAACATTGACTATTATCGGATAATTTTTAGTTGTCTGTTTCTTATTGTTGAAGTTGAAGCTCAGGATCATTATCGATGATAGATGTTAGTGGTTCACAACACTATTGTCAGCGTTGTTACCATCTCCAGGAGGTGTTGATTTACCTTCATTATCTTCTTCCTTTCATTCAATACCTTCATTTATCATGAGCTGTTTCTACTTTAAAAGTTTAATCATGTTATTGTCTTGTCACATAAACTATTTTATTTAAGTGTTTCATTCACTAAAATACAAACAATTAAAGTATAATAATGATATTTTATTTGTCTTCATAATATGGGTTAAGTATTACTGCATTTAGAAATGTTTATAAATGTAGATATATAATTCTTTTCATCAATGTGGATTTTAATATTATCTACTGATCCTAATACAGTGCAATAATCTATTTTGTATTTTTTTGTTACATTATAGTTATAGAAATAATCTGTATGCTTTTGATGCTAGTAATATATTTATAATAACAATACTTTAATCAACTCATTTTTTTCTTCTTTTGATACACTTAAATGTAGAGCTTTTATAAAATATGTACTATCAATAACAATGGTGTTATTATCATTTAACATTAAAGCCAAAATGATATTATCATATCTAACCCTTCCTACAATTATTTCGTTAAGTATGATGATTTTATTATATGTAAAAGAAAATCTTGAAAATATGAAATAATCTATTCCTTTTCCTGAATGAATTTTGCTATTTTCCCAAATACAATCATGGTTTGAATATGTTGAATAATTTCTCCAAAATATATCTCCTCTTTTTCCTACAATTAATATTTCTCTATGTAATAGTTTATAATCATCTACTAATTGTTTTATTAATTTCTTAATATTTTTATGAAATACAATATCTGAATTGAAATAAATAATTAGCTTACACTTTGTTATTGTTATAGATTCGGTTAGGGTTAGGGTTAGGGTTAGGGTTAGGGTTAGGGTTAGGGTTAGGGTTAGGGTTTTAGGGGTTAGGGTTAGGGTTAGGGTTAGGGTTAGGGTTAGGGTTAGGGGTTAGGGTTAGGGTTAGGGTTAGGGTTAGGGGTTAGGGTTAGGGTTAGGGTTAGGGTTAGGGTTAGGGTTAGGGTTAGGGTTAGGGTTAGGGTTAGGGTTAGGGTTAGGGTTAGGGGGTTAGGGTTAGGGTTAGGGTTAGGGTTAGGGTTAGGGTTAGGGTTAGGGTTAGGGTTAGGGTTAGGTTAGGGTTAGGGGGTTAGGGTTAGGGTTAGGGTTAGGGTTAGGGTTAGGGTTAGGGTTAGGGTTAGGGTTAGGGTTAGGGTTAGGTTAGGGTTAGGGTTAGGGTTAGGGTTAGGGTTAGGGTTAGGGTTAGGGTTAGGGTTAGGGTTAGGGTTAGGGGTTAGGGTTAGGGTTT
>NGBS01000829.1:15000-17644 GCA_002245135.1 Proteromonas lacertae | reverse complement strand
GTTTTTAAAGGATTTTAAATTGTATATTGATAAGCAAATAGTCAATTTAATGTATTGATGTTGCTTAAATACATATAATCAAAATTGTTTTTGCCAATTTTGAATATATGTAAAATAATAAATATATACAAGATGATATACAATGGGTTTTTATTAATTTATTTATAAAAACTTATTATCCTAATAATAGTTTTTTTTAATATAAATCGAAAGCAATTTCATTTATATTAAAAAATATTATTTTTATATGATAGAAATCTGGTTGATCCTGCCAGTAATCATACGCTCGTGTCAAAGATTAAGCCATGCAAGTATAAGTATAAATCATTTTATACAGGTGAAACTGCGAATGGCTCATTATATCAGTTATTGTTTCTTTGATATTAACTTCTACAAGGATAACCGTAGTAATTCTAGAGCTAATACTTGAGAAAAATAGCGTAAGCTATGTAATTATTAGAATATATACCATTTCCAAGGTGAGTCATAATAAATATACTGATCGTCTTTAGGGACGATAAATCATTCAAGTTTCTGCCCTATCAGCTTTCGATGGTAGTGTATTGGATACCATGGCGTTAACGGGTAACGAAGAATTCGGGTTTGATTTCGGAGAGGGAGCCTGAGAAATGGCTACCACATCAAGGAAGGCAGCAGGCGCGTAAATTACCCAATCCTAACATAGGGAGGTAGTGACACAATAACAATGTGGAGCTTTTTAAGTTCTGCAATTGGAATGAGTGACAATTAAAATTCGTTTACAAAAGCTAGTAGTGGGCAAGTATGGTGCCAGCACCGCGGTAATACCATCATTACAAGCGTATATTAAAATTGTTGCATTTAAAAAGCTCGTAGTTGAATAATAGATAGAAGAAATGTGCGGCAACTGCAAGCTGATCTTTCTATCTTTTGTTCTATAGCAATATAGAACCATTTACTGTGAAAAATTTAGAGTGGTTTAAAGCAAATTGTATGATATTGATATTATTAGCATGGAATAAATAATATATGATTATGATATATATTATGGTAGTATAATCGTAATAATGATTAATAGGGATAGTTGGGGGTATTCATATTTCATAGTCAGAGGTGAAATTCAAGGATTTATGAAAGATGAACAAATGCGAAAGCATTTACCAAGGATGTTTCATTAATCAAGAAGAAAGTTAGGGGATCAAAGAGGCTTAGATACCCTCGTAGTCTTAACTATAAACTATAACGACTAGATATTAGTATAAAAAAATCTTACATAAGATAAATATTAGTATCTAAAAGCGAAAGCAAAGTGTATGGTTTATGGGGGGAGTACGGTCGCAAGTCTGAAACTTAAAGGAATTGACGGAAGGCACACCAGATATGGGTTATGCGGCTTAATTTGACTCAACACGGGGAAACTTACCAGGTCCAGACACAGTAAGGATTGACAGATTGAATCTCTATCTTGATTTTGTGGGTGGTGGTGCATGGCCGTTCTTAGTTGGTGGAGTGATTTGTCTGGTTAATTCCGTTAACGAACGAGACCTTAACTAATTAAATAGTTAGATGTATTTCGATACATACTAACTTCTTAAAAGGACTCTAGGACTTTTTCAACTCTAGGGAAGTATAAGGCAATAACAGGTCTGTGATGCCCTTAGATGTTCTGGGCCGCACGCGTGACACAATGATATATAATACAATGAGCTTAAAATTGCTGGACTGAGAGGTCTGGCTAATCTATGTAAAATATATCATATTAGGGATAGATGCTTGCAATTATTCATCTTGAACGAGGAACACCTAGTAAGGGTAAGTCATCAGCTTACCTTGAATACGTCCCTGCCTTTGTACACACCGCCCGTCGCACCTACCGATTGAATGATGAGGTGAAAAAGATAGAGAGTAGGGGATCTCGGTCTCTTATTCACAAGTCTTTTAAATCTTATTATTTAGAGGAAGGTGAAGTCGTAACAAGGTTTCCGTAGGTGAACCTGCGGAAGGATCATTCATTTGGAAAAAATAATTCTTCGGAATTATTTTTTTTTATTAATTGTGGAGACTGTTATAAGGTCTATAAAGTTTGGCACACACATTTTTTATGGTTTTGTTTTTTATTTAAAATTAATTTGTATTAAAATATTATATAAATAAAATAAAATTTACTTTTAACAATGGATATCTTGGCTCTTGTATCGATGAAGAACGCAGTGAAACGCGATATGTAATGCGAATTGCAGAACTCTGTGAGTCATCAAATCTTTGAACGCATATTGCACTTCTCAATTCAATGAGAAGTATGCTTGTATGAGTGATGTTTAATAACAATTATCTAATTATTTTTAGGTAGTTTATATGAATGTTATATTTTTAAATATATCATTTTAAATCTATTTTTTATTTTAACAAATAAAAATATCGAATGGATAATATCTATTCTTTTTATTTTTATATAAAAAAAATATATTATCATAAATACATCCTCATATCAAGTAAGAGGACCCGCTGAACTTAAGCATATTAATAAGCGGAGGAAAATAAACTAACAAGGATTCCCCTAGTAAAGGCGATTGAAGAGGAATAAGTCCAAGCCAAAATCGTTGTCATTATATGGCAACGAGTTGTGGTGTATAAATAAGATTGAAATTCATATACCTACTATAAA
>NGBS01000829.1:7500-10000 GCA_002245135.1 Proteromonas lacertae | reverse complement strand
TTAAAAGGATTTTAAATTGTATATTGATAAGCAAATAGTCAATTTAATGTATTGATGTTGCTTAAATACATATAATCAAAATTGTTTTTGCCAATTTTGAATATATGTAAAATAATAAATATATACAAGATGATATACAATGGGTTTTTATTAATTTATTTATAAAAACTTATTATCTAATAATAGTTTTTTTTAATATAAATCGAAAGCAATTTCATTTATATTAAAAAATATTATTTTTATATGATAGAAATCTGGTTGATCCTGCCAGTAATCATACGCTCGTGTCAAAGATTAAGCCATGCAAGTATAAGTATAAATCATTTTATACAGGTGAAACTGCGAATGGCTCATTATATCAGTTATTGTTTCTTTGATATTAACTTCTACAAGGATAACCGTAGTAATTCTAGAGCTAATACTTGAGAAAAAATAGCGTAAGCTATGTAATTATTAGAATATATACCATTTCCAAGGTGAGTCATAATAAATATACTGATCGTCTTTAGGGACGATAAATCATTCAAGTTTCTGCCCTATCAGCTTTCGATGGTAGTGTATTGGACTACCATGGCGTTAACGGGTAACGAAGAATTCGGGTTTGATTTCGGAGAGGGAGCCTGAGAAATGGCTACCACATCCAAGGAAGGCAGCAGGCGCGTAAATTACCCAATCCTAACATAGGGAGGTAGTGACAACAAATAACAATGTGGAGCTTTTTAAGTTCTGCAATTGGAATGAGTGACAATTAAAATTCGTTTACAAAAGCTAGTAGTGGGCAAGTATGGTGCCAGCAGCCGCGGTAATACCATCATTACAAGCGTATATTAAAATTGTTGCATTTAAAAAGCTCGTAGTTGAATAATAGATAGAAGAAATGTGCGGCAACTGCCAAGCTGATCTTTCTATCTTTTGTTCTATAGCAATATAGAACCATTTACTGTGAAAAAATTAGAGTGTTTAAAGCAAATTGTATGATATTGAATATTATTAGCATGGAATAATAATATATGATTATGATTATATATTATGGTAGTATAATCGTAATAATGATTAATAGGGATAGTTGGGGGTATTCATATTTCATAGTCAGAGGTGAAATTCAAGGATTTATGAAAGATGAACAAATGCGAAAGCATTTACCAAGGATGTTTTCATTAATCAAGAACGAAAGTTAGGGGATCAAAGAGGCTTAGATACCCTCGTAGTCTTAACTATAAACTATAACGACTAGATATTAGTATAAAAAAATCTTACATAAGATAAATATTAGTATCTAAAAGCGAAAGCAAAGTGTATGGTTTATGGGGGAGTACGGTCGCAAGTCTGAAACTTAAAGGAATTGACGGAAGGGCACACCAGATATGGGTTATGCGGCTTAATTTGACTCAACACGGGGAAACTTACCAGGTCCAGACACAGTAAGGATTGACAGATTGAATCTCTATCTTGATTTTGTGGGTGGTGGTGCATGGCCGTTCTTAGTTGGTGGAGTGATTTGTCTGGTTAATTCCGTTAACGAACGAGACCTTAACTAATTAAATAGTTAGATGTATTTCGATACATACTAACTTCTTAAAAGGACTCTAGGACTTTTTCAACTCTAGGGAAGTATAAGGCAATAACAGGTCTGTGATGCCCTTAGATGTTCTGGGCCGCACGCGTGACACAATGATATATAATACAATGAGCTTAAAATTGCTGGACTGAGAGGTCTGGCTAATCTATGTAAAATATATCATATTAGGGATAGATGCTTGCAATTATTCATCTTGAACGAGGAACACCTAGTAAGGGTAAGTCATCAGCTTACCTTGAATACGTCCCTGCCCTTTGTACACACCGCCCGTCGCACCTACCGATTGAATGATGAGGTGAAAAAGATAGAGAGTAGGGGATCTCGGTCTCTTATTCACAAGTCTTTTAAATCTTATTATTTAGAGGAAGGTGAAGTCGTAACAAGGTTTCCGTAGGTGAACCTGCGGAAGGATCATTCATTTGGAAAAAAAATAATTCTTCGGAATTATTTTTTTTTTATTAATTGTGGAGACTGTTATAAGGTCTATAAAGTTTGGCACACACATTTTTTATGGTTTTGTTTTTTATTTAAAATTAATTTGTATTAAAATATTATATAAATAAAATAAAATTTACTTTTAACAATGGATATCTTGGCTCTTGTATCGATGAAGAACGCAGTGAAACGCGATATGTAATGCGAATTGCAGAACTCTGTGAGTCATCAAATCTTTGAACGCATATTGCACTTCTCAATTCAATTGAGAAGTATGCTTGTATGAGTGATGTTTAATAACAATTATCTAATTATTTTTAGGTAGTTTATATGAATGTTATATTTTTAAATATATCATTTTAAATCTATTTTTTATTTTAACAAAATAAAAATATCGAATGGATAATATCTATTCTTTTTATTTTTATATAAAAAAAAATATATTATCATAAATACATCCTCATATCAAGTAAGAGGACCCGCTGA
>NGBS01000829.1:0-2500 GCA_002245135.1 Proteromonas lacertae | reverse complement strand
TAACTCACTTCTTTTGTGATGTTGCAATATAACCACAAAAAAAATATGTATGCTCATATGACAGTATTTGAAGTAACCACAAAAAAATGTAATTTGGATATATATTAATATTATTTTAAATATATGTTTTTAAAAGGATTTTAAATTGTATATTGATAAGCAAATAGTCAATTTAATGTATTGATGTTGCTTAAATACATATAATCAAAATTGTTTTTGCCAATTTTGAATATATGTAAAAATAATAAATATATACAAGATGATATACAATGGTTTTTATTAATTTATTTATAAAAATTATTATCTAATAATAGTTTTTTTTAATATAAATCGAAAGCCAATTTCATTTATATTAAAAATATCTTATTTTTATATGATAGAAATCTGGTTGATCCTGCCAGTAATCATACGCTCGTGTCAAAGATTAAGCCATGCAAGTATAAGTATAAATCATTTTATACATGTGAAACTGCGAATGGCTCATCATTATATCAGTTATTGTTTCTTTGATATTAACTTCTACAAGGATAACCGTAGTAATTCTAGAGCTAATACTTGAGAAAAAATAGCGTAAGCTATGTAATTATTAGAATATATACCATTTCCAAGGTGAGTCATAATAAATATACTGATCGTCTTTAGGGACGATAAATCATTCAAGTTTCTGCCCTATCAGCTTTCGATGGTAGTGTATTGGACTACCATGGCGTTAACGGGTAACGAAGAATTCGGGTTTGATTTCGGAGAGGGAGCCTGAGAAATGGCTACCACATCCAAGAAGGCAGCAGGCGCGTAAATTACCCAATCCTAACATAGGGAGGTAGTGACAACAAATAACAATGTGGAGCTTTTTAAGTTCTGGCAATTGGAATGAGTGACAATTAAAATTCGTTTACAAAAGCTAGTAGTGGGCAAGTATGGTGCCAGCAGCCGCGGTAATACCATCATTACAAGCGTATATTAAAATTGTTGCATTTAAAAAAGCTCGTAGTTGAATAATAGATAGAAGAAATGTGCGGCAACTGCCAAGCTGATCTTTCTATCTTTTGTTCTATAGCAATATAGAACCATTTACTGTGAAAAAATTAGAGTGTTTTAAAGCAAATTGTATGATATTGAATATTATTAGCATGGAATAATAATATATGATTATGATTATATATTATGGTAGTATAATCGTAATAATGATTAATAGGGATAGTTGGGGTATTCATATTTCATAGTCAGAGGTGAAATTCAAGGATTTATGAAAGATGAACAAATGCGAAAGCATTTACCAAGGATGTTTTCATTAATCAAGAACGAAAGTTAGGGGATCAAAGAGGCTTAGATACCCTCGTAGTCTTAACTATAAACTATAACGACTAGATATTAGTATAAAAAAATCTTACATAAGATAAATATTAGTATCTAAAAGCGAAAGCAAAGTGTATGGTTTATGGGGGAGTACGGTCGCAAGTCTGAAACTTAAAGGAATTGACGGAAGGGCACACCAGATATGGGTTATGCGGCTTAATTTGACTCAACACGGGAAACTTACCAGGTCCAGACACAGTAAGGATTGACAGATTGAATCTCTATCTTGATTTTGTGGGTGGTGGTGCATGGCCGTTCTTAGTTGGTGGAGTGATTTGTCTGGTTAATTCCGTTAACGAACGAGACCTTAACTAATTAAATAGTTAGATGTATTTCGATACATACTAACTTCTTAAAAGGACTCTAGGACTTTTTCAACTCTAGGGAAGTATAAGGCAATAACAGGTCTGTGATGCCCCTTAGATGTTCTGGGCCGCACGCGTGACACAATGATATATAATACAATGAGCTTAAAATTGCTGGACTGAGAGGTCTGGCTAATCTATGTAAAATATATCATATTAGGGATAGATGCTTGCAATTATTCATCTTGAACGAGGAACACCTAGTAAGGGTAAGTCATCAGCTTACCTTGAATACGTCCCTGCCCTTTGTACACACCGCCCGTCGCACCTACCGATTTGAATGATGAGGTGAAAAGATAGAGAGTAGGGGATCTCGGTCTCTTATTCACAAGTCTTTTAAATCTTATTATTTAGAGGAAGGTGAAGTCGTAACAAGGTTTCCGTAGGTGAACCTGCGGCAGGATCATTCATTTGGAAAAAAATAATTCTTCGGAATTATTTTTTTTTTATTAATTGTGGAGACTGTTATAAGGTCTATAAAGTTTGGCACACACATTTTTTATGGTTTTGTTTTTTATTTAAAATTAATTTGTATTAAAATATTATATAAATAAAATAAAATTTACTTTTAACAATGGATATCTTGGCTCTTGTATCGATGAAGAACGCAGTGAAACGCGATATGTAATGCGAATTGCAGAACTCTGTGAGTCATCAAATCTTTGAACGCATATTGCACTTCTCAATTCAATTGAGAAGTATGCTTGTATGAGTGATGTTTAATAACAATTATCTAATTATTTTTAGGTAGTTTATATGAATGTTATATTTTAAATATA
>NGBS01001083.1:15000-17483 GCA_002245135.1 Proteromonas lacertae | reverse complement strand
ATATATTTAAAATATAACATTCATATAAACTACCTAAAAATAATTAGATAATTGTTATTAAACATCACTCATACAAGCATACTTCTCAATTGAATTGAGAAGTGCAATATGCGTTCAAAGATTTGATGACTCACAGAGTTCTGCAATTCGCATTACATATCGCGTTTCACTGCGTTCTTCATCGATACAAGAGCCAAGATATCCATTGTTAAAAGTAAATTTTATTTTATTTATATAATATTTTAATACAAATTAATTTTAAATAAAAACAAAACCATAAAAAATGTGTGTGCCAAACTTTATAGACCTTATAACAGTCTCCACAATTAATAAAAAAAAAATAATTCCGAAGAATTATTTTTTTTCCAAATGAATGATCCTTCCGCAGGTTCACCTACGGAAACCTTGTTACGACTTCACCTTCCTCTAAATAATAAGATTTAAAAGACTTGTGAATAAGAGACCGAGATCCCCTACTCTCTATCTTTTTCACCTCATCATTCAATCGGTAGGTGCGACGGGCGGTGTGTACAAAGGGCAGGGACGTATTCAAGGTAAGCTGATGACTTACCCTTACTAGGTGTTCCTCGTTCAAGATGAATAATTGCAAGCATCTATCCCTAATATGATATATTTTACATAGATTAGCCAGACCTCTCAGTCCAGCAATTTTAAGCTCATTGTATTATATATCATTGTGTCACGCGTGCGGCCCAGAACATCTAAGGGCATCACAGACCTGTTATTGCCTTATACTTCCCTAGAGTTGAAAAAAGTCCTAGAGTCCTTTTAAGAAGTTAGTATGTATCGAAATACATCTAACTATTTAATTAGTTAAGGTCTCGTTCGTTAACGGAATTAACCAGACAAATCACTCCACCAACTAAGAACGGCCATGCACCACCACCCACAAAATCAAGATAGAGATTCAATCTGTCAATCCTTACTGTGTCTGGACCTGGTAAGTTTCCCCGTGTTGAGTCAAATTAAGCCGCATAACCCATATCTGGTGTGCCCTTCCGTCAATTCCTTTAAGTTTCAGACTTGCGACCGTACTCCCCCCATAAACCATACACTTTGCTTTCGCTTTTAGATACTAATATTTATCTTATGTAAGATTTTTTTTATACTAATATCTAGTCGTTATAGTTTATAGTTAAGACTACGAGGGTATCTAAGCCTCTTTGATCCCCTAACTTTCGTTCTTGATTAATGAAAACATCCTTGGTAAATGCTTTCGCATTTGTTCATCTTTCATAAATCCTTGAATTTCACCTCTGACTAAATATGAATACCCCCAACTATCCCTATTAATCATTATTACGATTATACTACCATAATATATAATCATAATCATATATTATTATTCCATGCTAATAATATTCAATATCATACAATTTGCTTTAAACACTCTAATTTTTTCACAGTAAATGGTTCTATATTGCTATAGAACAAAAGATAGAAAGATCAGCTTGGCAGTTGCCGCACATTTCTTCTATCTATTATTCAACTACGAGCTTTTTTAAATGCAACAATTTTAATATACGCTTGTAATGATGGTATTACCGCGGCTGCTGGCACCATACTTGCCCACTACTAGCTTTTGTAAACGAATTTTAATTGTCACTCATTCCAATTGCAGAACTTAAAAAGCTCCACATTGTTATTTGTTGTCACTACCTCCCTATGTTAGGATTGGGTAATTTACGCGCCTGCTGCCTTCCTTGGATGTGGTAGCCATTTCTCAGGCTCCCTCTCCGAAATCAAACCCGAATTCTTCGTTACCCGTTTAACGCCATGGTAGTCCAATACACTACCATCGAAAGCTGATAGGGCAGAAACTTGAATGATTTATCGTCCCTAAAGACGATCAGTATATTTATTATGGACTCACCTTGGAAATGGTATAATATTCTAATAATTACATAGCTTACGCTATTTTTTCTCAAGTATTAGCTCTAGAATTACTACGGTTATCCTTGTAGAAGTTAATATCAAAGAAACAATAACTGATATAATGAGCCATTCGCAGTTTCACCTGTATAAAATGATTTATACTTATACTTGCATGGCTTAATCTTTGACACGAGCGTATGATTACTGGCAGGATCAACCAGATTTCTATCATATAAAATAATATTTTTTAATATAAATGAAATTGCTTTCGATTTATATTAAAAAAACTATTATTAGGATAATAAGTTTTTATAAATAAATTAATAAAAACCCATTGTATATCATCTTGTATATATTTATTATTTTACATATATTCAAAATTGGCAAAAACAATTTTGATTATATGTATTTAAGCAACATCAATACATTAAATTGACTATTTGCTTATCAATATACAATTTAAATCCTTTTAAAAACATATATTAAAATAATATTAATATATATCCAAATTACATTTTTTTTGTGGTTACTTTCAAATACTGTCATATGAGCATACATATTTTTTTTGTGGTTATATTGCAACATCA
>NGBS01001083.1:7500-10000 GCA_002245135.1 Proteromonas lacertae | reverse complement strand
GCCATATAATGACAACGATTTTGGCTTGGACTTATTCCTCTTCAATCGCCTTTACTAGGGGAATCCTTGTTAGTTTATTTTCCTCCGCTATTAATATGCTTAAGTTCAGCGGGTCCTCTTACTTGATATGAGGATGTATTTATGATAATATATTTTTTTTATATAAAAATAAAAGAATAGATATTATCCATTCGATATTTTTATTTTGTTAAAATAAAAATAGATTTAAAATGATATATTTAAAAATATAACATTCATATAAACTACCTAAAAATAATTAGATAATTGTTATTAAACATCACTCATACAAGCATACTTCTCAATTGAATTGAGAAGTGCAATATGCGTTCAAAGATTTGATGACTCACAGAGTTCTGCAATTCGCATTACATATCGCGTTTCACTGCGTTCTTCATCGATACAAGAGCCAAGATATCCATTGTTAAAAGTAAATTTTATTTTATTTATATAATATTTTAATACAAATTAATTTTAAATAAAAAACAAAACCATAAAAAATGTGTGTGCCAAACTTTATAGACCTTATAACAGTCTCCACAATTAATAAAAAAAAAAATAATTCCGAAGAATTATTTTTTTTTCCAAATGAATGATCCTTCGCAGGTTCACCTACGGAAACCTTGTTACGACTTCACCTTCCTCTAAATAATAAGATTTAAAAGACTTGTGAATAAGAGACCGGAGATCCCCTACTCTCTATCTTTTCACCTCATATCAATCGGTAGGTGCGACGGGCGGGTGTGTGTACAAAGGGCAGGGACGTATTCAAGGTAGCTGATGACTTACCCTTACCTAGGTGTTCCTCGTTCAAGATGAATAATTGCAAGCATCTATCCCTAATATGATATATTTTACATAGATTAGCCAGACCTCTCAGTCCAGCAATTTTAAGCTCATTGTATTATATATCATTGTGTCACGCGTGCGGCCCAGAACATCTAAGGGCATCACAGACCTGTTATTGCCTTATACTTCCCTAGAGTTGAAAAAGTCCTAGAGTCCTTTTAAGAAGTTAGTATGTATCGAAATACATCTAACTATTTAATTAGTTAAGGTCTCGTTCGTTAACGGAATTAACCAGACAAATCACTCCACCAACTAAGAACGGCCATGCACCACCACCCACAAAATCAAGATAGAGATTCAATCTGTCAATCCTTACTGTGTCTGGACCTGGTAAGTTTCCCCGTGTTGAGTCAAATTAAGCCGCAACCCATATCTGGTGTGCCCTTCCGTCAATTCCTTTAAGTTCAGACTTGCGACCGTACTCCCCCATAAACCATACACTTTGCTTTCGCTTTTAGATACTAATATTTATCTTATGTAAGATTTTTTTATACTAATATCTAGTCGTTATAGTTTATAGTTAAGACTACGAGGGTATCTAAGCCTCTTTGATCCCCTAACTTTCGTTCTTGATTAATGAAAACATCCTTGGTAAATGCTTTCGCATTTGTTCATCTTTCATAAATCCTTGAATTTCACCTCTGACTATGAAATATGAATACCCCCAACTATCCCTATTAATCATTATTACGATTATACTACCATAATATATAATCATAATCATATATTATTATTCCATGCTAATAATATTCAATATCATACAATTTGCTTTAAACACTCTAATTTTTTCACAGTAAATGGTTCTATATTGCTATAGAACAAAAGATAGAAAGATCAGCTTGGCAGTTGCCGCACATTTCTTCTATCTATTATTCAACTACGAGCTTTTTAAATGCAACAATTTTAATATACGCTTGTAATGATGGTATTACCGCGGCTGCTGGCACCATACTTGCCCACTACTAGCTTTTGTAAACGAATTTTAATTGTCACTCATTCCAATTGCAGAACTTAAAAAGCTCCACATTGTTATTTGTTGTCACTACCTCCCTATGTTAGGATTGGGTAATTTACGCGCCTGCTGCCTTCCTTGGATGTGGTAGCCATTTCTCAGGCTCCCTCTCCGAAATCAAACCCGAATTCTTCGTTACCCGTTAACGCCATGGTAGTCCAATACACTACCATCGAAAGCTGATAGGGCAGAAACTTGAATGATTTATCGTCCCTAAAGACGATCAGTATATTTATTATGACTCACCTTGGAAATGGTATATATTCTAATAATTACATAGCTTACGCTATTTTTTCTCAAGTATTAGCTCTAGAATTACTACGGTTATCCTTGTAGAAGTTAATATCAAAGAAACAATAACTGATATAATGAGCCATTCGCAGTTTCACCTGTATAAAATGATTTATACTTATACTTGCATGGCTTAATCTTTGACACGAGCGTATGATTACTGGCAGGATCAACCAGATTTCTATCATATAAAAATAATATTTTTTAATATAAATGAAATTGCTTTCGATTTATATTAAAAAAAACTATTATTAGGATAATAAGTTTTTATAAATAAATTAATAAAAACCCATTGTATATCATCTTGTATATATTTATTATTTTACATAT
>NGBS01001083.1:0-2500 GCA_002245135.1 Proteromonas lacertae | reverse complement strand
TTCATTCGTACTATACAACTACTATTTATATTACAGGGTTTTCACCTTCTATGGACCTAGCATTCCAAACTAAGTTTTTTATAGTAGGTATATGAATTTCAATCTTATTATACACCACAACTCGTTCCATATAATGACAACGATTTTGGCTTGGGACTTATTCCCTCTTCAATCGCCTTTACTAGGGGAATCCTTGTTAGTTTATTTTCCTCCGCTTATTAATATGCTTAAGTTCAGCGGGTCCTCTTTACTTGATATGAGGATGTATTTATTGATAATATATTTTTTTTATATAAAAATAAAAGAATAGATATTATCCATTCGATATTTTATTTGTTAAAATAAAAAATAGATTTAAAGATGATATATTTAAAAATATAACATTCATATAAACTACCTAAAAATAATTAGATAATTGTTATTAAACATCACTCATACAAGCATACTTCTCATTGAATTGAGAAGTGCAATATGCGTTCAAAGATTTGATGACTCACAGAGTTCTGCAATTCGCATTACATATCGCGTTTCACTGCGTTCTTCATCGATACAAGAGCCAAGATATCCATTGTTAAAAGTAAATTTTATTTTATTTATATAATATTTTAATACAAATTAATTTAAAATAAAAACAAAACCATAAAAAATGTGTGTGCCAAACTTTATAGACCTTATAACAGTCTCCACAATTAATAAAAAAAAAAATAATTCCGAAGAATTATTTTTTTTCCAAATGAATGATCCTTCCGCAGGTTCACCTACGGAAACCTTGTTACGACTTCACCTTCCTCTAAATAATAAGATTTAAAAGACTTGTGAATAAGAGACCGAGATCTCCTACTCTCTATCTTTTTCACCTCATCATTCAATCGGTAGGTGCGACGGGCGGTGTGTACAAAGGGCAGGGACGTATTCAAGGTAAGCTGATGACTTACCCTTACTAGGTGTTCCTCGTTCAAGATGAATAATTGCAAGCATCTATCCCTAATATGATATATTTTACATAGATTAGCCAGACCTCTCAGTCCAGCAATTTTTAAGCTCATTGTATTATATATCATTGGTGTCACGCGTGCGGCCCAGAACATCTAAGGGCATCACAGACCTGTTATTGCCCTTATACTTCCCTAGAGTTGAAAAGTCCTAGAGTCCTTTTAAGAAGTTAGTATGTATCGAAATACATCTAACTATTTAATTAGTTAAGGTCTCGTTCGTTAACGGAATTAACCAGACAAATCACTCCACCAACTAAGAACGGCCATGCACCACCACCCACAAAATCAAGATAGAGATTCAATCTGTCAATCCTTACTGTGTCTGGACCTGGTAAGTTTCCCCGTGTTGAGTCAAATTAAGCCGCATAACCCATATCTGGTGTGCCCTTCCGTCAATTCCTTTAAGTTTCAGACTTGCGACCGTACTCCCCCCATAAACCATACACTTTGCTTTCGCTTTTAGATACTAATATTTATCTTATGTAAGATTTTTTTATACTAATATCTAGTCGTTATAGTTTATAGTTAAGACTACGAGGGTATCTAAGCCTCTTGATCCCCTAACTTTCGTTCTTGATTAATGAAAACATCCTTGGTAAATGCTTTCGCATTTGTTCATCTTTCATAAATCCTTGAATTTCACCTCTGACTATGAAATATGAATACCCCCAACTATCCCTATTAATCATTATTACGATTATACTACCATAATATATAATCATAATCATATATTATTATTCCATGCTAATAATATTCAATATCATACAATTTGCTTTAAACACTCTAATTTTTTCACAGTAAATGGTTCTATATTGCTATAGAACAAAAGATAGAAAGATCAGCTTGGCAGTTGCCGCACATTTCTTCTATCTATTATTCAACTACGAGCTTTTTAAATGCAACAATTTTAATATACGCTTGTAATGATGGTATTACCGCGGCTGCTGGCACCATACTTGCCCACTACTAGCTTTTGTAAACGAATTTTAATTGTCACTCATTCCAATTGCAGAACTTAAAAAGCTCCACATTGTTATTTGTTGTCACTACCTCCCTATGTTAGGATTGGGTAATTTACGCGCCTGCTGCCTTCCTTGGATGTGGTAGCCATTTCTCAGGCTCCCTCTCCGAAATCAAACCCGAATTCTTCGTTACCCGTTAACGCCATGGTAGTCCAATACACTACCATCGAAAGCTGATAGGCAGAAACTTGAATGATTTATCGTCCCTAAAGACGATCAGTATATTTATTATGACTCACCTTGGAAATGGTATATATTCTAATAATTACATAGCTTACGCTATTTTTTCTCAAGTATTAGCTCTAGAATTACTACGGTTATCCTTGTAGAAGTTAATATCAAAGAAACAATAACTGATATAATGAGCCATTCGCAGTTTCACCTGTATAAAATGATTATACTTATACTTGCATGGCTTAATCTTTGACACGAGCGTATGATTACTGGCAGGATCAACCAGATTTCTATCATATAAAAATAATA
>NGBS01001297.1:0-13256 GCA_002245135.1 Proteromonas lacertae | reverse complement strand
CAATTATTTCAAAGGCAATATTTTCACCTTCTCTATCACAGTCTGTCCAAAGTATTAAACCTTCACAGCCTCTGATTTCTCTCTTCAATGTCTTTGCGATGTTTTCAAGATTCGGATTTACATGTTTTGAGACAGGAGCTGAGAATAATTGAGAAGGATGACAAGTATTCCATTTACTATTTAAATAATCTATGAAAAATATACTTGTATGGTTCTGTAAAATCTAATTCCATTATATGACCAGCTACAGATGTCATTAACATCGTCACATTGGTTTTACCAAGTAAATCGTATTGAAATTCATATATTCTATTGTATTTGATAATCCTTCTCTCTATTAGAATATAATAAAACTATAATTACATTGGTACAACTACCTTTTGATAGAATTCGTGCAATCTCTCTTTAGCAACTGATGGCTTTTCAGCAACATTAAGGTATTTCATATTTTCTTAAGTTAAATATACAAAAATTGCGATGAAAAATATCCTAATTGATTCAAGGCGGGAAAAGACAAAATATGAAAATTAAAACGAGTATATTTTTGAAATGAAGTTTGGCTTGAATTTGACAGTTTGATTTTATATGTCTGGCTATTTCGACCAAGATAAAGACTTTATCAGGTATTTGAACAATAGAACAAATATTATTGATCAGCATCTTTTAAATACTCAAGGTATATTGATAAATAATCTAATCTTTGGAATAGAAAGTCAAAATGGTTATGAAGAAGAGGAAGAGGTATAGATATGCAAATAATATATTTAATATTAGGAAGATCCAGAGGAAAGTATTGCACTAGCTAAGCAGAATCTAACAGAAGTGTCAAAAATGATGGAATACATCAACGAACATCAAGACGATACTCCTAGATCAGATGCAGATAGAACTTACATACAACAATTGACTGAACAAATAGAGAATTTATCAAATCAGCTAAATCAAGAAAAAGACCAGAGTATATTATATATACCTATATAATATATTATTATTAAAATAGATAAGAACCTATCTAACGAATTACAATCCCTCTATTCAAGTTATGAAACAGATACAAAGAAATTGAAAGAAGTAATAAACACATTGAAATCTCAAAAAGATAATAACAGTTTAGAAATTCAAAATTATTATGAAAAACAGATCAGTCAAATAAAACAACAATTAGTAGAACAAAGACAGCAAGATCTTATAAAATATCAAAACCAATTACAAGATATTGAGAATAAGTACAATTCTGATAGAGAAATGTGGATAAGTAAAGTAGAAGCATTAGAAGATAAAATAACACAATTAAGAGATTTGAATGGATCAATTACAACAATAAATGAAAATAATAATGATAATAATGAAATACAACAACAACAACAACAACAAGATATAAACACACTTGGAATAAGTGAATTAAAGAATCAAATCAAACAATTAAACAACAAAATTACTGAACAGTCAATTATTATACAAAGATTATCATCTGATAATCAAAATATATTATCAGGTAAAACTGTGGATCAAAGAGATACAGAGATACTTAATTTGAGAGATCAAATAGATAAGATAGAAAGTGGTTATAAAAAAAGATATAGAAGAAAAAGAAAATCTATTAACAGGAATGAAATCTCAACTAATAACTTCTAATGAAAATTTGAAATTGTTACAAAAAAATATTTCAGATTTGAAGAAAGAAAAATTAGACATTCAAGCCGAGCTTGACAAAACACAAATATCTGTTCATGATTGTGAAATAAAAGTGAGTGAATTAGAAACTCTGCTAACTAATAAAGATAAAAGAATAAACGAATTAGAAAATGAAATAGAATCAATGAAAGATGAGAATTTCCAAATTACTTCAATATTAAGTGAACAGGAAGATGCTCTAAAAGAAAAGAATGATGAATTTCAAAAATTAAAACATTCATTAAATGAATATGAAATGAAATACAATGACCTTAAATCCAAAGTTGAGCAATTGACAAAAATGAATAATTATCATGAAGAAGAGATTAAAAGAAAAGAAAATGAAATTAAAGGAAAAAATAAAAAAATAAATGAATTAGATGACAATTTAAACGATGAAACTTTAAAGAAGAAGAAACTAAGAGATGAATATAATCAATATATAGTTAAAGCAGAAGATGAGAAATCATTATTAAATGATAAAATCAGAACTTTAGAAGATGAAGTTACTGAACTCACAAAAGCTAATGAAATTTTATTGAAAAATAATGATATTCAGTTGAAAAATATCAACCAATTGAATTTAGATATTCAATCACTTCGTTCAAAGAATGAAAATAACGATCATGATGCTACAAATGTCTTTGAGAAATATACAAATTTAATGAAAGAGAAGAAATCAATAGAGAATGAATTAAATGGATTCAAAAAACAAATACCTTATATTCAACAATTACAGAAAGATAATGAAAGAATGAAAGAAGTAATTTCCCAGTTTGAAAAAGAAGTTTCTAATTATCAAAATTTACAAAGTGAATATGAACAAAAACTGACAGAATTGAATGAAAAAGTATCTGAATTGAGTTATGAAGAAAAGAATAACAAACAAATGTTTTATAATGAATTATTAGATACAAGACAACAGTATGAAGCTGCTTTAACAAAGTTAAAAAAAGAAAAAGAGTTTTATGAAAATAGATATACAATTTTAGAAAAGAATTTTGAAGATTTTTCTAGAAATATAAACACAACTGAACTTGCTGTTTCTACTGGTAATGCTCCTGCTGGTGCTTTAATTATTACTACAAATGATAGTCAGACAATATTATCCTTGTTAGATCAACTGTGTAGTTATTTTGATCATGAGTTTGTCAATCCTCCATTAACTGCGAAGAATATTATTAAAACATTGAGAGAAATTGCACCATTTGCTAGATCACTAGTTAATAAATAAATAAAGTAGAATATATATAAATATATATATTAATTTCATTTTTATATTATATTATATTGTTTTTTGTTTTATTTTTTTAAAAATGGTTTTATTATTTAACAAAAACAACACACACACAATATATATAACATAAAATAATAATAATAATAATAATATTTATATTCTTTTTCCAAAATTTTTATAATTTCTTTTCTCTTATTATTTTATTCTTCAACTGAAGCAATTACAAACTTTTGAGCGTTTCTAAAAGTAGAACCATCTTTCAAACTCTCTTTATGTGATTTATATTCAATCACAGTGGATGGCTCTAAATTCAACAAATGCTTTAATTTTTCAGCTATTTTGAACTTTTCATAAGATGATTTGAAATTGTCTTTATTCCAAATAGATACCATGTCTTCACGACTTCTTATTGCCATCATTATACCAACTACATCAGGAGTTCCAAATTGTTCACCTACAGCTGCAAATAACTATAAAATAAATTGACAATTATAATTAAATATACTAAATCTTGCCAAAGTTTACTTATTACACCAGAGTTCTTTTTTACTTTTAAAATCCAACATCCTCCTTCTGGATATGTCTCCCAAGCTGGATAATCTTGATTACGGAAAAGATAGAAGTTTATATCCTTGTCAAGAGTTGATGGACGATGTAAGTAACAATAATAATTCCAAAAATCTTCTACAGTATCAAAGGATCCTAAACGAGTTAAATTGCTTTGATAATTCCTATTATTATTATTTTAAAATAATGTACTTTCCTGCATCTTTTGTTGCTTTTGTAAATTTTTTATCATACCAAAAAGACCATTGAGATTGTAAACAGTGTTTGCCATCAGCAGTTAACTTTGTAAGTTCTATTATATAACATAAAATAAATCTGATAGAGTAAATAAATAGGATAGGAGAGATAGAATAATGATTAAAATATAAAAGCATATCGATTTTATTGTCAATATATATACTAGTTGGTTCCTTTGTGGCATCTGACTCAATTGGGTGTGATACGGCTACTTCTGCACTACTCATTTCAATTCAATAAAACAAATGAAAAATGAAACTTCTTGTTTATTATAACTTCTTTCAATCACTGAACTAATTATTCTAGTCAAAATAGATTTGAAATGGTAATATAATATTTGTATTGATTTGTGTAATCTATTCTGATCAAACTTTTTATCAAGCATATTTTTAAAATCTTTTTAAAATCTATATTCAGCCAATGTCATCTTGTATATCCATTCTTTTATTTATTTTCAATATAGCAACTTCTAAGATTTTAGCACCAACTCTCACTATTGCGTATCTCAGATTGTTTATATCTTAGAGAACATACAGGGGACAGTCAAGAAGTGTTCTGTTTACGTTTTTCTCCAGATTCCAAATATGTAGCTACTGGATTAGGCGATGGAACGATTAAAGTCTACAACGCTTCAAGCGGTCATTTAGCATATACATTAAACTCAGACAATGTAGCTAAATTACCTACCACCTCTATCAGATTCAGACCTGAAGGCAGTCGTGCAAAAACAAAGAATGTTTTATTATCAGTTGGTATATTTATAAATTCATATAAAAACAATAGATTCTGACGGTAATGTTCAACATTGGCATTTAACTTCAGGAAAATGTTTAAGCACTATAACAGATAAAGAGAATCCCTTACTTTGTGTAGATTATAGACCAGATGGTGAAGTATTTGCAGCAGCAGGTAAAGACTATAAAGTCAGATTATATGATGAGTCTAGTAAAGCTTTAATCAGTACCTTATCTGGAGGCTATGGTAAAGCAGCACCAGGACATTCAAACCGTGTATTTTCGTTAAAATTCCATCCAACCGATAAGAATGTGTTAATAAGTGGTGGCTGGGATAATACTGTACAAATTTGGGATTTAAGAGTGGAAGAATCTGTTCAAAGTTTCTATGGACCTCATATATCAGGAGATTCTGTTGATATTCGAGATAATCAAATCTTAACTGGTTCTTGGCGACCTGATGAACAATTACAGATATGGGATTATCCAAGTGGCAAATTAATTGAAACAGTTCCTTGGTTTCAGAGTGGTTATAAAGGTGAGCCTTGTTTATTATACACAGCTGAATTCAGTAAAGGTAAAGATTGTTTATTTGCAGCTGGTGGTAGTGGCTCAAATGAAACAAAAATATTTGATCATGATAATAAAAATGAATTGATAGGAACAATATCTGGTTTAACTCGAGGAGTGTTTAGTTTAGATTTTTCTCCTAGTGATCCAAGTTTATTAGCGATTGGTGGAGGTGATAGTGCAGTTCGTCTGTTTAGTATTCAGAAGAAATAATTGATTACTTTTTATTTTGTTTATGTTTTATAAATTTTTGTATGTATTGTATATATTTCTATTTATTTCTCGAATGAAGTAGTATTTCTTTCTATTTTAATGTTTTATATTCAAAAGCTTGATATAGTTTGTGTTTATTGAAACGGTTATTTTTTGTCATTTCATAACTATACATTCATCTTTGATAATTATAAGTAATTTGTTTATTTAGTTATGGAAATATCAACTAGTGTTATCGACTTTGATTTTGATGGAATAGGAATAATAAAACTTGAAGAGCAAATTATTAATGACAAAACTTTTTACAGTTGTGATAGTCCATTCCTTCTAGTCCGAGATTGCTTCATTCGGATTTATTGTGAGATGAAAGGAGTTATAAAGAAAAAAGGTACATCTAGATACCAGAAATGTTTTTTGGTGTATGGTAACAAGGGAATAGGTAAGACAACATTCTGCTATTTTCTTGGTTATTGTTTGAAGATAGATGAGGATTTTAAGGAATATAATATTGTTATAGTTAGTAAATCTGAAGATGAAGAAAAGTCGTATAAATTTCGAGATGCTTATGGTAAAGAATACATTGAAACAAGAGATCTTCCCAATACAAATAGAAAGACAATAGTAATTAGTGACAATTTGGTAGTTCATGAGGATGATTACAGTCATGATGAGGTAGTTATTATGATATCTTCACCAGATGCAGAAATATACAAAGTTATGAGTAATAAAAGATGTCCAATACAGTTCTATTTATTGCCTTTCACACAAGAAGAAATCAGTTACTGCAAGGATAAGCTGGATGAAGATAATTTTGTTATTGATTTAACATCATTTGATCCAGATAGAGATGTTTTAACATCATATATCCCTCCATCATACAATGAAAGATTTTACATATATGATACTGATAGAATCGATATGATTCCAGAAAGAATAAAGTTTATATCAAAAGAAATAGAAAGAAAAATTTTAACAACATACTTCAATGAACCAAAAAGATTTAAATATTTATATAGTATATATAAGGAAAAGAGAGAAGGAATTATATTTGAAAGAATGTGCCATATTATTATAAAAGATAGGTTGATGAAAAATACTAGTATATATGTTCCTGGTAATGTATGTTATGTATGTAATATGGAAAAACTTGTTGCTTATCTGAACTATAAAGAAAAATATTTCATTATTAAAGATAGTATTGAAGATGGGGAAATGAAATTTGACAAAATTGACTATGTTGATGCATTATATGTTGATTTTGGTGAAATTAATGGTTTCCCAGCCATTGATGGATGTATTATCAATAAATTCAATATTACATCTGTTCAAATGACAGTTAAAAATAAACATCCTACAAAAGATACAATAATTGTATTTCTGAATGTATATATATATATATATATATATATATTATTATTATACTTGATTAGATGATATACAGTTACCATAAAGATAAGATGATAGGTTACATATTAAATACTCCTACTAATCCATTTCCAGTAGGATTTTCACAAGCATCTTCACTTTATGATCTTGGTTATATACCAAGTAGTTTAAAGAAATATATAATATTCAAAATGGATCAACGTAAAAGAATTCTATGTGAAAGTTATGTATATTCTATTATTTCTTATATTATTTCTAGTTCTTAATCAATGAAATTAACTGCAGAAGATATATCGACTCTAATTTGATGAATATGTATAGTGTTGATAGACAGGCAGAATTCAAAGATGTTATGGATAGTGATAAGATAAAATTTGAAGAATTGGTGATTGAATTACAGCCTAAAGATAAGAATATATTGAAATCTATTCAAAATAATGAAAATTTAAATAATACTCAACTTAAGGATTTAATAGAAGAACAATTAGAAGCAATCATAAAGCAACTGAATTATGAACTAGATAATAAGATAAGTAAAAATTTAGAACCAATTGAAATGTTTAAAATGAAAGTCAGATTAACCATATTTAACAATATCATAGATATATTTAATACACTATTACAAGATTCAGTAAAATCAGTTAAGAATGTGACACTTAAAAATAAAATCAATTCTATAGAAAATCATCTAAATGATGAATTTAAAAGAAAAATAGATAGAAATATAAAATCGGTAAATAAATTTTTTAAAGATCAATGGATAAAATTACAACAGGAAGAAGATCAATTAAAAAAGAATGTAGAGCAATTACAAGAGCAAATAATAATAATAAAAGACCAACCACAAGAATTGTTTGATATATTTCATTCTTTTCTTAGTGATGAAGTAAGTCCAAGATTAAGTAAATTGGTTTTATTGCTAGAAGACAAATTATCTGATATATCAAACAGAATAACCACATTATATGGTGGAATAACCGAATCACAAAATGATCCAGAAATGTTAAAGAAAATATGTGATGATGTAGAATTATTGAAGATTCACCTTTATATGATACATAAGCTGTTCCAATCATATTTACAGTTTAACTTGGACAATGATCTTGAAACATGTTTATCATATTTGAGACTTTTCCTTAAATATTTTAAAGCAGATATGGACATAGATGATAATGATGATGATAAATCATCTATACCGCCTTCATCAACTACTGAAGTTAATGGAGAATCAATAAGTGATAATGACAAGGAAATATCTACTGAAGAATTAACCAATTTACATAATAAACTTCTTTCATTACAATATCAACTCCAATTGTTAAGTATATACGATCTTGAAGTAGGAAATGAATTAGTGAAGAATAAAATGAATTCTGAAATAGAAGAATATAGTGAAGATTACAAAAAGTTGTTGCATGATTTAGATGATTATTTAATCGATGAATATTACATTGATTTAGATGATGAAGAGAGAGAAGATATGAAAAATGAAATTATTACTGTATATTATGTTATTATTATTATTATAGTCAATTGACAATAATAGAAGCTATGATCGTACTGAATTAAACAGATGTAATCCAATATTTAGAATTATATTTGTTACATATGACAGTGATGAGGTTAATGCAGCACTAATTACAGGTGATTATAATTTTGAAAATTATGGAAAGAAAATTGAAAATGAAATGATAAAAGAAATGGAAAAGACTTATTATTGGTGTGATAAACAGAATCCAAAAAGATCAGAAACAACTAAAAAAAAAAATAATAATAAAAATGAAAAAGTAATACAACCAGAAGATATAATCATTTCTATAAAATCAAAAAGACTTAGATTTTCTATTTTAAATATTACTTCAAAAGATTTGTTTATTGCTTATAGTTCTTCAATAGTTAAACTTCCTGAAATTAAAAGATTTACTGCAAATACAACATTTACATTCACACCAAAACAATACTCTAGTTTACTTATAAAAGAACCTTCGAAAAAGCCAATTAATCCTGAAAAAGATATTAATGAGTTGGTTAAAGAATTTAACAATGCTATTATTATGAATCAAGCTAATAAAACTGATAGTTTAAAAGTAATTATTGATGGATATAATGATTGTGTAAATGAATTAAATACATCAAATGATGAATTGGAGTTAAATGAAGATAATAAAAAGATAATAAATGGTATTGAAAATTTATGTAGGAGAATAGATGAAATTGTAGTACTGAATAAAGATAAAGAAGAAGTAAAACATTTGAAAAATTATATTGGATTAACTGTTCCTACAAGAAACTATGTGGATAAATTATTATCAGAATTACCTATTGATGAGACTAAGAAGTGGATAGATGATAAATTATCTAATTTAGTCTTTCCTATAAATGAAGATAACAAAAATAGGTTACTTAATTACATGTCTTCTGTTGTTAATCAATATACATTAACATTACCTTACATTGTTAATAAAGAAGGAATAGGTAAATTACTACGTGAATTACTATATGCTGTAAGTAAAGAATACATAGAGCATTTTTTATCTGAATTGCCTGTTGATGTTACAAAAGAAGATATTAAAAAGATATTAGCTGAATTACGTATTACAATTGATGAAGATTCTATAGATCAGTTAATATCAGCATTACCTGTTCCTAATAAAGATGATATTTATCAATTTTTGTCAAAAATACTTAATCCTAGTAACACTCCTAAAGAGGATATTGATAAGTTATTATCTCAATTACCTATCCCAATTAATGAAGATAATAAAGAAAAGCTAATATCAATATTATGTGTTGGTAAAGAAGAAGATATTAAGAATTTCATACCTGATTTAATTAAAGATGCTGCTAAAGAGTATATTGACAAGTTAAAACCTGCCTATAATTCAATATCAATAATGAAAGGAAATTTAAGAGATTTTTGTTCTATCTGTACAAGTATATAAATATAAATATAATGATAATAGAAACAAATGCTTTATGTCGAATATTTGAAAAACCAGTGATTATAAATGATGATAATACAATAAGCATTGACTGTGAAATATATCAATATCCAAAAAAGAGAGTGTATATTCGAAAAGTTTATAAAGAAATTTGGAATGAATTAAAATATATCATATTATTTGTTAAATTGAAGAACTTATTATTTCATCGAAAAAAAGAATGCAGTAATTTAATAATAAACATCTTGAATGAATGTTTAAATGAAGATGATCAAAATGTTAAGATCAGAGAATATGATGGTAATACAGATTATGAAGTCTTTTTACAAGATTTGAAAGATAAAATTTTGAAAAGAAAAAGCTTAAAAGAAAATATATCAAAAATTATCAATATTCTATTAAGAGGCAATCCAGGATGTGGTAAAACCTCTTTTATAATATTCATATTGATGAAGATCATTGAATTGAATAAAAGAATTGAAAGAATGAAGAATGAACAGGATGAAGATAAAATTAAAATGATAGAATCAGAGGAATTAATAGAAAATACACTTGGATTGAAAATTGAAGCATTAGTAGTTAAAAATGGAGATAATAATGTTTCCAATAAATATCGATTAATTGGAGAAAATGTAAATGAAGTTAATCATTCTAATAAATGTGAAATAGTTATATCAGATTCCTATAACCTTCACAAAAGAAATTCAAAAGCATCAATTATATTATATGTTACTTCACCAGATCAAAAGAATTATAATAATTTTTATACTAATAATAATAATAAAGTCTATTATTTTATGGATGTATTTAGTAATGATGAAATAAAGGAATGGGAAGAAAAATGTTTACCAACTAAACTGAAAGATTCAATTTCAAAAAAAGAATATAATCAGAAATATGGAAATGTTCCAAGACATATCTATTATGCAGCAATATATGATGTATGTTATGGTAGAGATTATTGGAATGAGTTATACTCAATAGGTATAAAAAAAATAATAGGTGGTCTTGGATATATGGAATTTCTAATGTTATATCTATTTCCAAGTGAGTCTGCAGAAGATAGAATATCACTTCAAAAGAATAAGAAAGTAACATTTGATAGTACATTATGTCATTATATAGTGAAATATTCTATTCCTTATAAAGATGAAGTGAATAAAATCAAATATTATGATAGAATCAATGAAGATGAAATGGAGTTTATATCTGATGAAGTATTTGATTATATATTCTACAGTATTAAACACAAAGCTGAAAAAGATGATATAGATCAACTTCAAGCAATATTTGTAAATATTTATAATAAAAAAGATCATCAATTATTTCAATTATTATTTGAAGAACTAATATTTTACAACTGTTTATATAATGGAGAAAAATTGAAATATAAAAATAATACAATAATAGAAAGAATAGATGATGATAATGAATTTGATACTTTTAAAGAATTATTCAATGTTGATATATACTCTACTAAAGTGAAAGGTGTGTATTTACTTCATTTAGCAACTGTTGAGAATAGAGAAATGATTTATTTGATGAATAATTGTTTTATTCATATTATAAATGATCCAAACGAAGCAAAAACAGAATGTAATGTAATAATTGATGAATGTATTATTCAACTGTCAATGAAAATGAAATGGTTAAATTTTCATTATATATATGTTTCTTCAAAAGGCAAAACTTCTAAACAATCAACAGTAGAGAAGAAGTTTATATCTCACTTAAAGCCAATACTAGATCCAATAACTTATAAACCAGTTAAACAGAATATAGAAATATCAGAAGATAAAATTGATTTAAAGTATTATTTATCAGAATTCGAGCAAGAAGTGTATGGAAAGGATTTTATTCTAAAGAATATACAACCATCACTAAAACAACTGAATGAAATACAGATGAAGAAAAAAGATGGTAATTCGGATAATAATCTTCAACTCAAACAACCCAATGATTTTAGTAATACACAGCCATTATTAAAGAAATCACTTATACAATCATTATCATCATCACCACCACCACCAACACAAAAACAACTTTCACCAATTTCTAGCTTTTATGATTGCACAGCTGATACATGTGGTATAGAAAACCTAGGTTATACTTGTTACATAAATTCAATATTGCAATGTTTAGCACATATCACACCATTTCTAGATTGTTTATCACAAAATAGGAATAGTGTAGGAAATAAGTTAGTTGATTTATTAAATGTTATAAGTGAAATAAATAATGTTACTATAACAATAGAAAATGTAAATCTTACTAGTTTTATAGATGAAATAGAAACTATTGAGAATAAGAAAATTAATGAGAATTATAAAATAGGTGATGATAAAATATTTATACTTAATGATCAGCGTGATACAATAGATTTTTTAGAGTTACTATTAATACATCTCAATAATGAAGTTAATAACCTGTTTAATAACCCATTGAATGCCTTAAATATTGATGCAAAGACTAAATTTACAAAGATTTTAACTATTCAATACTCTATAAGTGACAGTATGAAAATAACAATGGAGAAAGAAAATCATAAATCAGCTGTTATTCCAATTGTAAAATACTATAAGCAATTACATGTAAGGAATCATATTTATGATTTAAAAGGAATGACTTGTCATTCTGGTCGTTATTATCAAGATATAGGAAAAACATATGGTCATTATATTGCTGTTTGTAAATCTACTGTTGAAAATGATGTTAATTTCTATGTATTTAATGATAATAAAATAAGAAATATTTCCGTAGTTGACCATAAGTATGATGAAATTGAATATTATAATTTTGTTCCAAATCTATTGTTTTATCAGTTGAGAAATGGGAAAGAAAGAGAAGAAATGATAGAAGCAGATATACATGCAATAAAAGATATATTATTTGTCAAATCACCAGAGGAAAATCTATTTGTCAAATCAACTTGCAATTGTTGTATTACTTCAGTTTTAGTCATTTTATCACATATTGATGATTTAAAAAATCAATTAAATAAATGTGAAGGTAAGAATGGTTTTATAAACAATTTGAATAATATAATAACAAATATTTCAACAAAAGGTTATGAAGTTGATATGAGTATTTTAGAAAATGAATTTGACATAAAAGGTCATAAAGATCCTGATTCATTTTTATTAAGTTTATTGCATAAGCTTGATAATGATGGATTTAGTAGTTTAAGTGATATATTCAAATTGAAAGTATATTCAAATGTTGAAAAGTGTGAAAAATGTATCGAATGTTATAAATGTGTAGATAATTATTACATTTTAAATGAATTATCACAAAACTATTTACTAAATAAAGTTGTTATACAACAACAATTAAATATATCAAAACAATTAAATATGTTTTATAATGATAGAGTAGAATGTATAAGATGTAAAAAAGATGTTTCTATAAGTAGAAATATTAAAGCTGAAAGAATTTTAACTATATTCTGTAAAGATAAAAAATCAATTCCTCGTGAATTGGAAGAAAGCATACTTGTAAATTTTATTAAATATAAAATGAAAGGAGTTGTTGTTTATAGCAGAGATTTTCATTATATTTCATATATACATAGCAATGGTGTATGGATTGAATATAATGAAGGAGAAATAACAAATAAAACTAAACTAGAATTAGGTAATGCAGAAAAGATTTTGTTGTTTTATGAGATTAACAGTTATTCTCAGAATATTGAACCAC
>NGBS01000776.1:0-12458 GCA_002245135.1 Proteromonas lacertae | reverse complement strand
AAATCTCTATTAAGAGTAATGGTACTCCAAACTTTGTTAATCATAGAGTTTGTAGTGATATTGTTGGTTATGATGAAAATCCTGATTTAGCTACAACTATTAGAAGAAGTAATGAGAAGAAAATTAAGAAAGAACAAGCTAATCAAAACAAATTTGTTTCACCTCCAAGAATTAAGAGAACTAAGATAGAAGGATAGTGATTTAATTAGTACTCGTAGACCATTCCCTGCTAAGAAAGTAATTAGTAATGGTTTTATTAGTGCTGCTAAGTCTATTAACTTTGGTAACGCTTTAAGTGATAAGGATTTGGGAGAGGTAGAAGAATGATTTAATTATTTTTAATTCATTAATTCTTTAAATATATATCATTCATATTTTTTATATATTGTTTGAATGTCACTACAAGATAAAATAAATGAGTTATACAAAACATATGGTTATTTAAACAAACGAGACTTTATTAATTTCTCTGTAAATGAACTTGAGAATAACTTTAAAAAATCTGACATTAAAAAAGCTAGTAGTGAACTTGTAGAGTCTAAACCAGATTATCAAATCACTGCAACTAAAAGGAATAGAATTAAATATGAAATTGAAAGTTACCTGGGTCATATCAAATAGATTTGGTGTTTTTCAACAATACAAAAGTTCCATTTTTGTTAATTATAGAAGTTGTTAGTCGTAAGTGTTGGATATATTATGTTAAATCTAAATCAGAAAATGATGTATATCCAGTGTTTGAAAAATGGTTTTATCAGGGTATGCAACCTAAGGATGAAACGCTCGTTTTGTAGGAAGTATATTGTCAGATGAAGAGTCTGGTATTATCTATGGTAAGAAATTTTTAGATTTTGTTTAACAAAAATCATATACGATTTATACTTAAAGAACGTAATGAACATAATATAATGAAAATATTGGATCGATGTGTGAGAACTATTAAAGATATGTTTTATAGAAAAATTAATACATTTTCTGATGAAGAATTTGATAAAATTAACAATATTGAATCATTGTGTAATATAGTATATACTGTTGTAGATGATTACAATGCAAAACCACATTCTGCACTCAATAATCTAACTCCAAATGAAGTATTCAATGATTTGAAGTCCAAGATAGATTGTATAAAGAATCCCATGCTAGAAACTTAAAGAAGCGTAAAGTGATACTCATTTTAAAGCTGATGATTTTGTCAGAATAAAAAGAACGTAGAGATAACAAACTTCAAAAAACTACTTATTATACTGATAAAGTATACCAAATACACAAAGTTGGACCATTTTCATATTCTGTTAAGAACTTGGATGGAACAATACCTAGAGAATTCAATCCTAGAGATATAGGCCTCATATAGATTCAAATCTCATGAAATAAAAAGAGTACCAGTTAATAGTATTACAACAAATGGTAAGTTTAGATTAAGACAAATTCATAGTATAAATAATGAAGCACAACCTATAGAACCAGATATTCAACCAGTACCAGAAGGCAGAAAAAGTAGATATGGTAGAGTATATAAGAAAAATTCGCTATTTAATGATTTCGTATAATTTTTTATGTTTTTATTTATGTTATTTTTTACATATAAAACAAACACCAATTTTCATCAAAGTAATGAATTCAAAGTGCTTTTTTCAAGTATATGGATTAAAGCATAAACCAGACAAATTTAAAGTATATATTAATACTTATAAGTTCTTCATCATCTTCTCAAACTCTTCAGCTTTCTTTCTTTTCTCTTCTTCAATTCTTTTCTTAAACTCTTCTTCCATCTTCTTTTCTAATTCATCGTTTTCTTTTTTCATCTTTTCTTCCATTTGTCTCTTTTGTTCTAATACCCATTTCTTTCTTAACTCTTCTTGTTGTCTCATATTCTCTTCTTCTTGAAGCATTCTAATAACCACTAATTCTTCTTTTCTTTTCTTTTCTGCTTCTTCTTGTTTTCTCTTTCTCTCTGCTTCTTCTTGTACTTTTCTAACTCTTTCTTCTCTTGTTGTTTTTCTTTTTTTCTTCATCTTCTTGTTTCTTTCTCTCTGCATCTTGATGCTTAATTTTCTCTTCTATCTCTTTTTGTTTTTCTTCATCTTTTTTAGTTATTTCAGCATTAAAATATTTCAATTCAGCATCCAGTATATCAATATCAGTAACATCAAGAAGTGTAGTATCAGACCTTGGTGACATTGGAGGTGTAAAGGTAGGACTTTGGCTACTTAATAAATCATCAGCAGATGTTCTTGATTCAGTATCTTTCACAATTATACCCACTGGTTCGTCAACAAAATCAGAATCCTTAACAATCTTTCTTTTCTTTAAATGAATTAATTCATCATCACTATCAATAACTGCTTTTGTTTTAGGTTTCTTTACAGTATCAGTTCTTCTTTTATAAACTCTTTTAGGTTTTTGAGGTACAGTTGGTGGTGGTGGTTCTTGTTGTGGTTGTTGTTGTTGTTTTAACTGAGGTTGAATAAAAGGTTTAATCTGTTTTACATCTGGTTTTACTATACTCTTCATCTCTTCGTCACTAAAGTATAAATTCATATACTCATTTTGATCTAATGTCTCTAGATGTTTAATGGAATTAACTTCTGATTATCAAACTTACATGAAAAGCAATAATAAACTGCTGTAGCTGACTTCTCTAATTCGATATAGTTGAATTGTGGTGGACTTTGCTTCTTCTTTGATTTTTTGCTGTCATCATAAGCCAAACTTTGAATATACATTTCGTCGCAAAATGTCTTTAAATGCTGGATGTTACGACTCACTTTCTGATAGAACTCATAAGCCTGTCCCTTTAATGGAAGCTGGGAGCATAATTCTGAATTGGTTGGTTGTTTGACTCTGTCTGCTGGCATTTTTGATTGAATGATTGAATAATTAATTTTCTATTAAAGTAAAAAATGAAAAAAATAAAATACTGAAAATGAGTAAGAAAAGTGTGAATGAAAAATAAAACGGTTTTTCTTTATGTAATATTTAAGGGGGTACAAAAAATAACTTTCAAAAATCAAATACGAAAAAAAGACTATATATAAAATTAAATATTTATGATTGGTTTTTGAATTTCAATCTCAGGTTTATTAATAGGAATAATTTCTATTTCTGTTTCTAATTGCTCTTCATCTTCATTATCACTAGCATTTCTAGAATTTATTCTACTATTTTCAGGTGTTAAAGTAAATGGAATAGCAGAAACAATAGTAGATTTTCTTAATGCTAATTGAACAGCAGGTTCTGGCTCAGCTAATATTTCACTTAATTCTGGAGGACAGGCTTTATGATAACACCATGCACATATTCTCTTGCATTTATAAAGAACCCATAGAACTACACAACCTAATAAAATATACAGTTCTTGTTTCAAACCATTTAAAGTATCTTTCATATCACCTAACATAACTAAAGATGAATTATATGGCATATTATGTGAAATTATTTATATATAAAAACGTATAGAAATATAAAAATGAATTTTAAACCAAAAGTTAATTAATTATACAGGTAGGTGATGTAGTTAGATCTACTGTAGCTACCCCCGGGATAGGACTTGTAGAACAATCTACTTTAGCAATATCTACCTTTGGTCGACCCTCGGCAGTGGAACTATTCTCTACTTTACGCTTCTTATCTTCTCCACTATTATCACTTCCTTTCTTTACTTCTTCATATCTTCTCTTCTTCTTATTTCTACACTCTGTACAAGATTTATAGAATACACCTTCACTCTTATAACCAAATTCATCATTAGCTTTCTTCTTACCACAAGTACTACACACTTGTGAATCTGAATCTGACTTTGTTATATCCTTTCTTTTTTTAGATTTAGATTCACTTTGTTTTTCTTCCTTCACTTCTTCTTCTTCCATTGTTATATCAATATCATCACCTGGTTGTTCACTCCATTCTGGATCATCTTCATACTCTTCAATCACAGAATACATACCATCCAACATATCCTTGAATACTTTAATAATTAATGATTTTACTTCAGACATATCATTCTCATACATTTCACCTTCTTGTAAGTGTTTTTCAATATTAGCATCTAATTCGTTTTGTATATCACTCATTTTAATTTATGTAGATTATTTCAAAAATCGCAAGAAATTTATGAATGAAAAGAATTATGTAATATTATGTTTATTTCTATTCAGCCAATCAAATAACAAAAATTCAATTAAAACCAATGATTTAAGAATTAGTTATGAAATCTTAGTCTTTCTTCAATGATGTTTTTTTCATCAATACCATAACGCTTTAACATCTTTGTTTTTCTGCGCTCTTCTTCAGGATCAACCCATTTTCTAGGGCGTATGGTTGCTTGTGCTACTCTGGTTGGTTTATGAATTGCACGCCATTCTTCATACTTTCTGTCATCCTCATCAGCTGTATCAGAAGTATACCACATTACTACTGGAGGTGGCTCAGCTACTATTCTAGCTACTTCACTTTCAATGATTGCATAGATTCTTTCAAAGTCTTCATCTTCACGCTTATTTCTATCTTCTATATTAACATTCTCGATCCAAATTCTTGACATTCTTTTGAAATTATGATTGATAAAAAACAATAAGAAAAAGTTAAATGAAATTATATACAAAAAACAAAAGAAAAATTTTAACCCATAAAATTACTCATACACTAAAATATATAAAGAAATTTAAACTCACCACTTGCTCCAGTATAACCCGTACCAAAAACTAATTTACACTCAAATCGCTTATTCTTACCTGTAGAAGGCACCTAAGAATAGTCTGGTACGGGTTACCCACCTACAGTGATATTCTTACGGTTATACATATATTTCATCTTTTTTTTTAATTTCAAACTCATCTATTAGGTTATAGTCTATTATATAATTAAAACTCATTTCATATAACGACTATATATTTTGAAAAATCAAACTAGTTTGAATATGTTTTGCTAAAATTCACATCTAGACGGTTTATAATGTTGAATATTATCATCTTATGTTAAACTATTTTATGAAATTTACATTTATGGAGAATAAAAAGATAAGAAAAGCATTATTTTGAAAGATGAGGTTGTATAATATAAAAATAATATTAATATCATAAAGATGATAACTATAGATGAATGAAGAATTAAAATGGTATAATGTTGAGAAAAAAAGAAAGAAAAAGAAAATTGAAACGACTTAATTTTCAGAAATGTCATTTTCATCCTTAAATCATCACATTGAAGATATATTGAAATATAAATCATCGAAATTAGAAGTATGTTTAGCATATATATTAATAGATCAAAATGAGAATAGAAAAGAGTGAAAATGAAGTAGATATGGTAATTAAATATGAAAATAGCTGCAAAGTTGTTAAAATGTTGAATATTGATGATATTAAAGAGAAAATGGTATTGAAATTCATTGACAATAATTATTTTCCATTTGATTGTTGTTCATGTTTTACATATCCTTCAGAAATACAGATCATCGGGTGTTATATGATGATTTTAGAAAGAGATTATTATATGCTAGATTTAGAGGGGTTAAATCAAAGTAAAACCTTTTCAGTTGATAATATTTGTAAAGTAATTCTATCAATTTGTGATATATTGATGATATTGAGTGAATATGGAATAATGATAAGTGATTTGAAGAGTTCCAATGTGATATATGAAGATGATGGAAATATAAAAGTGTGTGACTTATTCTTGAATGAAATGAGAAAAGAAGAGGATATTAGAATATATGATATTTGCTTCAAAAGTCCAGAAGAGTTGAATGGATTAGAATATAATGATAAAAGTGTGATTTGGTCAATTGGTTGTATATTATATGAGATAATAAACAAGAAATTACCATTCAATGAAGATAATATTATGTTTAACACCTTGAATAATATCCAGAGATGTAGGTACAGTATTGAAGTAGAATGTGATGAAAAAATGAAAGAAATGATAAAAAGAATGTTGAAATTGAAGCTTGAAGATAGATTGAGTTTAAGAGAGATAAAAGTTCTATTATTGAAAAAGACAATTAGAAGAAATGAAAGTCATTTATTAATGTTGTGTAATGAAAGAAAAGAATTGTTATATAATGATGATAATAAATTGCTTCATTTTCCAATATTATTTCCAATGAAGTATTACAATACAAATAATGATAGTATATTAATATTTTACTTTGATGTATAGTTATACAAAAATATCTTTTGTCATTTTATAATATTAAATTTAATGATGAAATTTTATCAATCATATTAACAAAATCATCTGAAAAAAAAATCAAAGAGATGATAATACCACAAGTATATCATAAATGTGAAGAAGCCAAAGGTTGCTATTTAGATGAAATAATATTAAATTTATCTATTTATAGTGAAAGTGATGATGAAATAAGAACAGATGTTGGACCAAATTGTATTTGTTTTTGTGAAGAAGGAATAGATTATTTCTTCAGAATAATGAAAATAATCAATCCCACAAAACTCAGATTTTGTATTATTATTATAATTTGTATTTAATTAGATAAACATAATGTTTATGGTATATATAATGGTAATGATGATTTTTTTAATATTCCAATTCAACATCAGTCATTATTTGCATCATATTTTAAACATTTATCAAACCTTCAAGAATTAGATCTATCAGAATGTAATATTACTTATAATTTCATTGAAACATTTATTAAATCAATTCTAATCATGAAGCTGAAGTATATAGATCTTCATGGTATTATTATTCAAAATTACATATTATATTGAAATAGGCAAACCAATTGGTTATGAAGGATTGAAATTGTTATTACCATATTTGCATTTGTTAATCAACAACGAAAATGAATTAATCCTTTCTAAAATGAATTTGGATGATGAATCAATAACATTAGTATCAAAAGAATTATATAACTATCCATATCTTAAAAGAATAGATATTAGAAATAATAAAAATATCAATTCAAATGGACTGAAAGCTTTATTCTCCAAATTTCCAATTTCGAAAGTCGAATTTGATTTTGATAAAAAAAGAAATAAAGAATTACTGATAGATAAAGATGTTCCAGAATTGAAATTTATCAGATATAGTAATGGATTAGATCTTAGGGATTTAGATATTGATGATGATTTCTTTTCATCATTCATTTCATTGAGATCGAATGAATTTAGAGGGATCCAATGCTTATATTTAGATAGTATAATTTGATATGTTCAGTTTATTTAGACAATGAACTTACTCACAAAAGTGTGGAAGTATTAATAAATAATATGTCTTCTTTTTCAAGTCTAACACATATAAGTTTAAGTGGAAATGAAATTGGAGATGAAGGAATGAAATTATTATCAACACATATACATCTGTTAAGAAGTTACTGTAATTGCAAAAATGATATTGATTGTTCAAGTATTATTATTATCATCATTTATTGTGTTATAGGAATGGGTATATCTTCAAGTGGATTGAAATATTTTGTTGATGGTTTAAAGAATATTAATAAATACATTGACAAACTCTATTTATGTGATAATAATATCGATTCAGAAGGAATGGAATATTTGATGAAGAATATGAGAAGCTTTAATACGATGTCAATTTATAGTATATTTTCTATAGTATAATAATAGATAATCCAATTGGTAATAATGGATTAAAGATATTACTAAATAATTTAAATATGTTAAAGGATGGTTGTTATTCATACAACATTAATTTGAGTAATATCTCAATTAATGATGAAAGTGTAATATTATTAACAAATGCATTAGGTTCAATTGGACAATGTAAAATAATTTATTTAAAAGGAAATAATATAAAAATGAAAGGATTAAAATCAATTTGTTCAAAATCATTAGAAAAAGAAGAATATCCATTTATAGAAATGAAAAATATATTATGGACAAAAGAAGAAGTGGAATATTATTTAGATTATTGTTTAAAAAAAAAAATTCATGTAATTAAATAGATTATAATCTGAATGATTCTCTTATTACATCAATATAGAAGTTATAGAATTAATATTTGTATTTGTGATAATTCTATAGTTTTTGCTTATATACCTCCATCTTTTAACCAATCCAATTATTTAATTTCATATTATTTATTTAAAAAACAAAAAACAATATATTCAATATTAATATTATTATTATTATTATATAACTAAGACATCAAATATTGTGAAGGAGGAATAATCAACTGTTCATTAACAGGAGATATCAAATATTGTTGTAACAATTGTTTCAATTCTTGATTCTGTTGAGTCAATCCAGCAACTTCATCAGCCAATTTTGCTCTATCTGCTAATATTCCATTATATTTCTCTAATGCTTTCTCCATAGCAATCCAAACTCTGTTAACTTTAGGTGGTAATATATCTCTAAATCTTTCCCACAATATCAACTCCTCTTTCTTCTGTACCAATTGATTTAATGCTGTAGTCATTCCGTGTTTTACTGATCCAGCTGCTTTATCTTTCTTGGCTTTAGTCTCTAAGAATTTCTTTGTGACTTCTACTAATTTATCAAGTGGAACATTAAATCCTAATTTCTCCATATCAATGGATTCTTCTTCTTTATCATCTTCAATCTCAGTTGCTGCTGTTTCACTATCAAAGAAGAAACTAACTAACAGTTCTTCATCTTCTTTACTGTTTATATTTAATGATTTTCTCATCATTGCATTTAATAAATAATTCTGATCTTCACTTTTAAATGATTGAATTTCTTCAACTACAGATTGTTCAATTAAAAATGGGCATTCTTTATATAACAAAGAAAATACATATTCTACTTTTGCTGTTCTTATTCTATTATCTCTTTCCTCTTCAGTTTCTTTACCTTCTTCAGCTTGCTGTTGTAATAACATTTGTTGTCTTTCAAATTCTTCAGGATTTTCCACTAACCCATCTAATAAAGTATCCATTGATGGAGATTCCCATTTCAACCCCATTTGCTGTTCAGCTACTACTGTATAAGCTTGCATTGCTTTTTCCATGTTTTTACATATACTTTCATGATGCATTGCCCATACTTGTTGATATATTTGATTATCAGAGGATAAGAAATGTTTTGTTTTCTTCTGTAAGTCATTATATGCTTTGGTCATTTGTAAAAATTCATCAGATAATTTCTGATTTTCTGCTTTTAATTTTTTGTCCGTTTCATTGTATTTTTGTATTAATGAATTTAAAGTTTCTTTTAATTTACTTTCTTTTTTCTTTTGTTGTAATAAAGTAGCTGTATTTTCCATTTCTCTTTCATTTAATACTCTGTAATTATATTCTAATTTTTCAGTATTTAATTGATAAGTTGATCTCATTTCTTCTAATTGTTGCTCTAACTCTTGAATTTTATTTTCTAAGTCTATTTTTAATTGAGTATAAGCTTCATCATCTTGACGTCTTATATCATCCATTTCTTTCATAAATGCTTTAGTTCTATTCTGTCTATCTTCTAAATACTTTAATTCACTATCTTTTCTGGCTTTGAATAATCCATCTAATTCTTCTTTATTTTTCTTTAATCTTTCTTCTCTTTCTGCTAAAAATGCATCTTCTATTCTTGCAAATTCTACTTCATATTCTCTCTGCAATTCAATATATTGTTTTTCATATAAGAAGTAGATTTCTTACAATCTCTGAAAACTGAGATAATGCTTTACATATTCTTCATCTTTTGCTTTTAATTCATTCTATTATAATAATATTAATAAAACAATAATATATACAGTGAAATCTGTAATTAATTTCTCTTTTGAAGCTATAACAGCATCACAGTCTGCTTTTTGTTGATCAATTGCTTTCTTTAATGCCATTGGAGTTTCGTATTCACCTAATTCACTCCATTTCATATCTATAACAGCATTTGCTTGACCACTTTTGTAAGCTTCTTCTTCTAATGCTACAAGACGTTGTTGTCTATGATCTGCTTCTGTAATTCTACGTTGGTTTCATTATCTTCAGCTGTTACTCTTATTGATGTTACATTATCGATGTTCTTCTTTGCAGTTATCTAAAGCGGCTAAACTATCAGCCAACTGTTGGTAACCAGTTGTTAATTGTTCTGGTTTATTTCTTCTACCTTTTCTACTCTACAGAAAAGTATAAATCAATTTTATACTTCACAGTATTTGCAGCATTCTTCCTATCTTCTACTCTCTTTTTCTCATGGCAATTCCTCTTCTCGAGGTAATTGTGGTTCTGGAGGCTCATCCATTTAAATAAAAGAAAAATATAAAAAAAACGATTTTTAATCTCAAGCCAAGTATATTCGTTCAAATATTTCTTTTTCTTTTTTAGAGGGATCAAGCAGACTGAAGGATATTTAAATGCCATTATTATGTTCTGATGTTATGTAGATATATTATAATAGAAATCACAAAACAAACAAATTCATATTTACAAATATTGTATAGTTGTATAAAATACACATCAGGTGATCTTAACAAAGCAATAATATCAAGAGGGGTGTATACAGAGGGAAATATTCTTTGTTGATGTATAGTTCTCTTAATAGTATTAACCAACCATGGCGCATCCATCCTTCTGGTAACACTGTAGGATACCAACCATATTCGTAGGATTCACCTGCCCAATGTGGTGTAAATGTTGATCCAGCACTCATATTCAACAAAGTGCCTGATTGACCAGCCCATTTGCCATGACATCTAATAATAAAAATATAAATACAAATAATACCTTGACCTGTTCTAAAAGTTATACACAAAGGTCCATCTTCGTTAGTATTGGCTACATACTATATAAAAGAATGATATAAGAATGATTATTTTACCTCTCCACTTTTTATTTGACCCTTTGACTATATAGATCAATATATTGATTCTTTTGACATAATCTTCTGTAGTTTTAGATTTAATCTAGATATAATGTGAATGAGAAAGAATTATTTAAAAATAAACCTACTTTGCTATTTGATTAATTCTATATGCTTTAAAAGCGTATCAGGATTATTACCGCCATTTTCTAATTACCTTTCACATCTATCAATTATTTTTAGAATATATAATACACTAAAACATAACAATTCTCACCATATCCAAGCGGCCTTTGCCCTAGCCGAATAACAACTGTATACAAATATCCTGATATGACCTATAACACATATATGATATTTTTATTGATGTACACTAGGACGTTGAGTAAAGAAACCCAATTAGCAGTATGACCATGCAGAGGTAGATTAGTGTAACCAAATGCAACATCATTCTCTAGAGATTATATAAAATGTATATTTTACGATTTGTTGAGCTTGCAGTTGAATTATCAAATCTTTTCATAAGATAGAATGGATTTGATGTATTGCAGTTACCCATGTATCGAAAATATATGAAATAAAGAGAAGATATAATAAGAAACTAAAACTATGAAAAAAAGAATTGAAGAAAGTTTGACACGACCGTTACTAAAATGAAGTATAATATTTCAGTCAATATTGTTGATACTAGACATACAAAATTAGAACAATTAATTATTCATTATAACTGCTAAAGACATTTTTAGAAAATGAGTAAAAGACTTCTCATTATTTTAACAACCACAAACATATAACTAATATTTATATATTTTTAACATAAAAAAAGTCAAAGTTATTTTTGTATTTATGTAGAACTAAGAATTGCAGATTTTGATATTCTCTTTGGTGTTAAATTCTGTATTTTTATTCAATATATCATCAAAATATTCATCTTCAATACCCATATCTTCAAGATCACTTTTACTAATATCCTTAATTCTCTCTAAAGTATCATATCCATTCTCTAACAATGTATCAATATAATCACCTAACCCATTATCATACTTACTTTCCTCAAATCAACAGTAGGAGAAGGACTTGGTGTTCAGATTCTTTTTCAACAGTTTCTTCATCTTTCTTCTGTTTTATAATATCACCTAATTCATATTCAATTTGTCTAAAATCTCCAAGTTTAATTCCATATTTGAGACAAGTTTCATCATCTAGATTAGCTAATAATGGTATTTTATCATATCCATTTTCTATTAGAGCATTCTTAGATGGACTAATTCGAAGTATTGCTAAAAATAAATCATATTCCATTGATGATAAATTCATTGGATTTTGATTAGGATTTGGCGGTGTTATATTATGTAATATGTCCTTTCTATGACCTTTTTAACGCCTATTTTTTCTAAATCACAATCTTTTAATAGATTTAACCTTAAGGATGTATCTATCTTTGCATCTTTAAATGCGTTTGTATAGTTGGAAAGATTATGCTGTTTAAAAATGATGGAACTGGATCATTAACTAATAAATTATATTAATTTTAATAATATATATATATACATCCTGGTAAATTAGTAAGATATTTCTTTACTTCTCTTAAATGACCTTCTTTAGTGATGTAATTCTGTAAATTCTCTTTCTGTTCTATCAATTGGGCTACCCAATATATTCCCTATAATAATAATAATAATAATAATAATAATAATAATAATAATAATATACATTTTGTTC
>NGBS01000668.1:0-20933 GCA_002245135.1 Proteromonas lacertae | reverse complement strand
GTATGTAGATGAATTAATAATTATTTTTACACTCTGACTTACAGAAAGCATGTCCTTGTCCTTGTAGTATGGTAGTTGATCTTAAAGATTCTTTTAACTACAAACCTTTGGAGATCTTTACTTTGATTAACTGTAATTTTGATGTTCTATATTTATCTTGATTAAATTACTAAATACATAATAATATATATAAATCTACAAATGAAATAATTCATCTGGCTATATATCACAAGAAAATCGAAATTCAAAAGTATTAAATTACGAAAAATGATTGGCTCTTTTTCTATTAATTATTATTGTTAATATCTCTGCTATAAGCTGCCTTTCAACATTAAAGTATAAAATTTTGAGTTAATAGAGTATATAGAGTTGATAATTGGGATTAAAGTGTTGTTTTGGATTAAAAGATGAATAACTCAAGATCAAAAGTAGATTATATATTGCCAATCTCTATTGATGATGCCAAGAATGGTATTCCTCCTAGTGACCCCAAAAGTGATAAGTAATTTCTACTCTTTGGAAGGAATGATGATTGATGGAATTTATCATTACCAATTACAGATAGCAAAATTTAATAACTATGTGTGTTTTGGTTATCATAAATATACATTTCCAGATATCTATGGTGTCATCCAGATGTTTGGTGATAAATCAGTGGTATATAAAGATAATCAACTATTTAAAACGTTAAATATTCAAGGAAAGAAGGTGCAATCTATGATTTTATATTTGATATGAATGAGATGACAATGTCGATGAGATGTGGAAATGGAGAAACAATACAACTGTTAGGTGATATGGAAGGTTTAATTAACCCATATATTATGTTTTTTGATGAGAATAATGAAGTTAGATTAACAGGTTTTAGATATCTCCCTTCAGTTTCAATACATAGATCAAAAATTCGTAAAACTAAAACTGTTATTCAGGACAATTTTGTTACATTTAAAAATATTCAAGTAATTTATATGATGTCAGAATGTTAATAATGTTATTCAATATACTGTTGTTGATATGTTTTTGAAGATAGAGGTGAAGGTAAATGTAGTTATTTTATAAATGAGGAAATGAATGAAGGTATTTATCATTTCTATTATGAAATAATGAGTGTTGGTAGTAATGCTATTAGCTTTGGTTATACATCTAATTTGAATAGTAAAAACATGGAAGGATTAGTAATACTTCAAGGGAAGGTAGAAAAAGGAGAAATATATGAAGTAAAATATGATATGATTAAGATAATGTTAATTAAAAATGAAGATGGTAAAGAATTATATAAACAAAATATCCAAATAAAAAAAATTTATCCATTTATTAGAGTTGAAAATAACAAAGTGAAATTAATAGAATATTATCAAGAGGATCAAGATTATCAGACATACAATGATATTGCAGTATATAGAAATAGGATGTATGGAATAAAAAATACAAAGAATATCAAAAAATTACTGAGGTAAATACGCCAAATAATATTTATGGAATGTATAATTATGAAAAGTATTATGTTCGACAGTTATTGGAATATCTTAATGGAGCAAACATTGATATTACTCCAATAAAAGATATTATAGAATCTAGATTTTCTTTAGAAGAGTATCAAAAGGAATACATAGATGAAAGTGATATTACAGATTTAATGATATTCTTAAACTGTTATGGTGATGAAGATATAAATCTAGGTTTATCAGATAGTTTCGTTAAAATAGTGAATAGTTTGCATATTGTTAAACATAATAAACTAGATGAGAATGGTCATGATGTTTTACCTGTTCAAAAAAGGATTATTTACAGTTTGTATTATCAGAGAAAAGTGTTTTCCAGTTCCCTAAGAATGAAATTTTCATTAGAGATGATTATTACACAATGTTTAAAGATATTGTTAAACTTATTGAAAAATTTACCTTTGTAGTAGTAATAGGTCAACCAGGTATTGGTAAAACATCGTTTATTTATGTATTACTATACTTTATAAAGGATTTATATAAAGATATAAATAATAAGGTTTTAAATAATGCATGGAGAAGAAATGATAAACAGTTTAAAGATGTTTACATAGTAAAAGGAAAGAGAAATGGAATCCTAATGAAAAGAAAATATATTTATTAAAATATGGTTACATTTTCAGAGTTAAAATTGCTGTGGAAGATATTACTGATTCTATAATAATAGTTGATACTTTCAATCTACAGTTCGATAATAGTAACAAAATCATCTCAATTAGTTCACCATTTTCATAAAAACTATGATAAATACATAAAAACATATATATCAAGAAAAATATATTTAGATTCTTTAAAGGATATAGAAATCAAGGAGTGGTTTAAATATATTGTAGTGGTTTTAATGTTAGTGTTGGATGGTGATGAATTTAAAAATATGTGAAAGATATGGTAATATTCCTCGACAGATATATTACCACTATCTATATAAAGAAAATTATGGTAAAGAATGTGATTATTGGAATTATTACGTGAAGTTGATTGAAGAAGTAATAGGTACAATTGGTTATAAACAGTTTGAAAAAGAATATCAAAGTAAAGACAATTTAAAAAATCATCCTTTATCCAACATCATATTAAAATATGATTTTGAATTAAAATGGATGATTTATTAGGTCATATGATATTAGAACCAAAAGAACAATTAGTGTTTGTTTCAAATTCAGTTAAGAGTTATATAATTGTAAATTCTATCCACCTATGAGTAGAAAGGATTATACAGCAGTGGAAAATGAATATACTTCCGATTCTACTGATTTTAATACGAAAAGACTTGCATTGAAGCAATTAGTAGCATATGATTTGAGTATTGATAATATTAAGATGAAAGAAGATATAGGTAGTGAAGTAAATAATATTAACGAAACTGATGTTGAAAAAAATAATGTTGAAGGATATGATGATGAAGGATATGATGATGAAGATTATACAGAAGTTGAAAAATAGTGATGATCAATATCAATATTTCAGATTAAATCCTGAAAAAGAAGTATGTATTTATTGTAAAGAAGATGCATTGAATTTAGTTTATTTTATATTGGATGAGGATAATTTCTTTGATCTAATTGTAAATGGGATATTTATAAAAGTCTTATTAAATGATGAAATTATTATATAGAAAAGTATAAAAAGAAAATTGAAGAATCTATAAAAGTATAAATATATTATATACATTTATAATGAAATAGGATTACAGCGAAATTAAAAGTGGAGATTTATGTATTGTGGAATAAAATACAAACAAACAGAATTGTCTCCTTTATTATATCAATAGAATCACCATCACCAGAAGAATCAATAATTACAGCACCACCAGATACAATATTAACTGGTGCTGCTTCTTCAGCACCACTAGGTGAAAAAGGCTCCAGAAGAAGCTCCAACAGTAGCAGCAGCAGCAACAACAGCAGCAGTAGCAACAACAACAGTAGCAGCAGCAGCAACAATAACAACAGCAACAACAACAGCAGCAGCAGCAACAACAGTAGCAGAAAAAGCTCCAGTAGAAGAAGCTCCAGCAGAAGAACCCCCAGTTGAAGAAACACCAGAAGAAGATTTTTATGTGCATGTAGGAAAGTATGGGGTTGATTTAATGAGAAATTGTTTTGATAAAATGTTGAATATAATTTGTAAAGATAATTTTAGTTTTAACTATCAAAGAAATTATTTAATACTTGGTCATGCTAAAATAGGTAAAACTACATTAGCTGATATTCTCAAGGATAAACTTAAAATAGAACTACAAGGAATGTTTAATGTATATTTGAAATACAAAGAAGTACAATTTGAACATCGTAGTATAATTAGTGATGATAAGCCATATATTGTTATTGTTGATGGATTAGCTGTAGGTGAAGATGATTATGCTGATGCAAAAATGATAATAATGTTAGCTAATCCATCTGATGAAATATGTAAAACATTTGAAAGTAAAAGATGTCCATTGGTGATGTATATACCTCCATTTACACAAGAAGAAATAGAAGAAGTAGTAGTAATGACAGCTTCAGAATTAAATACTCAAAACAAAAATACATTCACAAAGTATAAATCTATAAAAAAAGGATTAAGAGTTAGTGTAGAAGAATTATCAGCAAAAATAAAATTATATCTTGATAATTATGAATATTATGGAGGTATTATAGATAATTACAGTGAAGCTAATAAAGTAAATATGGAAAGATTATTATCAGATGTAAATGAAACACTAATTACGGAGATGATGAAAGGTATAACTAAATCTCCTCTATCAAAGACAAAATATGACAGTATAGTAATATATGAAACAGATGAAAATGATGTTACTAAATCTGGTAAGCTTAGATTTATATCTAAAACGGTTAGAGACATGGTATATAAAGTACTTTATAGTTAATGAAATGAAAAAGGTTATAAAAGAACATATCATTATTGAAGATGGAAAACCAGATTAAAAAAAGATGCAAAAGATTATACACCTTTCATTGATTTAGATAAAATTTTAAATAAAGAAGTAACTGTTATTAATCCACAAAGTGCTGATGAATTGGAAAAGATAATTAAACAATATACATTTAATGACAATATAATTCCATTTGCTCCTTTAAGTTATAATCCTTCATTCCCAGATATTGAAGCATTACTAGGACCTTGAGGTTTCCAAATTACAATTGCTGCTAAACATAGTTATGCACCTCAGATGACAATGATTCTTCAAAATTTATACAAAATTTAAAAGGATACAATAAATTTGCCTTCTTCTTTATAAGTCATAGAAAAATTGTTCAATGTGATGAATGTAAAGATAGAAAAATTAGAGCATACACAGAATTTTTACAAGAATTGATAAAAGACAAAATAATTAGGTGGAATATATAAAATGATAAAAAAAACATTAAAGTAATTACTTTTAGAATTGATGATTTAAAGAAACATAGTATAAAGCTGAAAGTAGAAAGGTTTGAAGCAGAACGTCTAATTAATACATTAAAAAGACAATACCTAGAATTAGATAAAAGAATAGATGTTAAAGTAGAAGAAAAATATGCAAAATTGAAGAACATTAGAGATGAAATTAAGAAAACTATGAAGGATAATAGAATGGAATGTTATAATGTTATAATGGATATATTCCATATGTTAGATAAAAAACATCAAAGTGAATTACAAATTAAAGATATTTTGCCTTTATATAATGGTGATAGTCATACAACAAGAGATGAATTTGCCAATTATTTTAAATCTACAATGAAAGATGGATTTATAAGTATGGATGAATTTGTAGATTATTATTTGAAAATAAGTATTACCTTTAAAAGTGATGAAGAGTTTGAGAATTTGGTGAGAAGTAATTGGAAAATATAATTTTGCATTTTCTTCAAATTCAGAAAATTTACCTTCTAAATTTGAAGCTGATATTGTAAAATTATATTCAAATCTTTTTCTGAAATGATGTGATAGAGTATTTACCAGCTCTGTACTGAAGGCCGTGGTAACTTCATTGATACAACAAAGGCCAACACCGATGCAATCAAGATCAAAGTAGATTCTCTAAGTATCAACGATGTGAATGCAACCTGTGGCGTGGCTAGAAGGACTGAGGAAGACAACCTCCTAAGGAACTTGGATGGCTTCTTTAACAACACTCGTAAAGGACTGATCGATACAGCGATCAACAATGCAGCTGTTATCAGAACCAAGATCGATGGATTCAATACAGGGAATGTCAATAGTTTCTGTTCACCGTTACAATTAACCAAGGTCAATGAATCTCATTCATCTTGATAAGAAGATAAGTAACTGGGTTGTTCCTAATCCTACCGATCGTATCGCGACTGAGTATGACAATTCAATTCATTGCAAATTCGGTATGATGCTAGGTAATGGAACAAGAGCAATCTGTATATTTGCTAACTTCAATGGTCCTCAATAGTCGATGTGTGTTGGATAAACTCCAAGAGATTCAACAACCCTGGATGATGATCAAGTGAAAGTTCCTTTTCAATGAACCTTCCTTACCAAGTATGTGTTACATCATTACACAACATATGTTCCTACTCAAAAATACTTACATTGTTTAATGGAACAGAAAAAGATAAATTATATAGAATTAAAGACATTGGATTGGAAGAAAATGGTAGATAATGAATTGCCATATGTAATTAAAAATATTACAGAAAATAAATCTTATAATTATTACATTGTAACTGATCCAGATATGTGTCTGTTGTATACTCCTACTGATATATTGGATTATTATATATACATTCTTAATAGCTGTAAAGGAATAGATGTAATTGGTCCTTCAATGGTGGTTAGTAATTTACCAAATTATTATCCTCTATATAATTTTCATTATAAAGATCAAAATCAAATAGTATCTAAAACACATTATGAAATTTTTTGGAAAAATAAATACTATTCACTAGTAGAAGCTAGCATTGACACTATATTTCAAATTAGGAGAAGTAGTAATATATTTATAAGATTTAAGGGTAAAATGTTTCGGTCACTTCCTCCTTACTCTGTTCTTCATTCTGATTGGTATATAAATCCATTACATATGCCTAAATCTTTTATTCACTATGCTAATACAAGCGGAAAAGTCAATCATAGTAAATGGAAGATTATTAATGGTAAAATTAAAATGGCTAATATATAAACCCATATTCATAGATGAATATTACATTATTTCACATCAAAGAAAGAATTTTTAAAGGTGGATATTTAAGCGTAGATATATTGTTATATATATTTAAAGTAATATAATTATATAGTTGAAAATTGTTATACATTTATTATTTTATTATACTGTTGTATTTTAAAGAGTTTATAAAAGATGTAATATTAAAGATAATGCGATTTACATATAATTTATTATAGCATAACTTATATATATAATATTTAAATCCTAATTGGCATCCTATCTTAGCAAAAGCATAAATTGGATGAGATGGTGATATTTCTATTATAGTTGTGTTTTCTTTGGAAAAGTATATATTAGTCAGGCCAGATCCATGATATCCAATAATAATTTTTGCATATGTAAACCAACAGTATATATCATTCAAATTAGTGTAATTGTCGTTATATATAATAATAGAATAATTGAAATTTTTTAAAAATTCTCTTTTAAGTAGTCTAATATTATGTAATATTCTATTTTTTGTTCTTTGAATAATTAAAATAAAATTATAGTCTATAATTCTGCATATTTTTAATTTCATTCTTTTTCTTAAAATTTCATTAAATTTTACAACTAAAGGAGTTGATGATTCTACACAATAGAATGGTAAAGGCACATATAAATAACTTACAAAATAATTACCATATAGAATTCTATGTTTTGAAATACCTAATAGAATTAACAAATTTTTAGCAGTATTCTGCTTGTATCTTGGATAAGATATAAATATATATATGTATTGATTGTTTTGAAGAAAATGTAAATATGGAACTATTCTAGTTAGTCCCTCCACTGTACCATGAAAAACTCCAGGGTTGTATAAATAGGTAACCTATAGGTTATAGGTAAAACCTATAATCTAGCTTTGACCGTTGGTCGGTCAAACCTCGAGCATTATTTTGTTAAAATCTATTTTAATTACATACTGAGTAACATTTGTTTAATACAAACTACCTTACTATATAAAAAATTATTCCTGCTTCCTGTTTTACTTTGATTACCATAGTTAGAATAAGATTGGTTGAAATTGTAAAAATATCTATTCTGATATATTAAAATTCATCTGCAAACTACTCAATAGTGATATTTAACATATTTATACACTTGTTTTTTTATGATTTATTTATGTTGATTACTATCTCTAAAAAACAAATATTAATGTAATTATAATAATAAATCTCTATTTCTGGATATTAATAATTTCTCTTCCATATGTTCTGATGAAATATTACATTTTGTGTAACTACTTATTCTCCCAATCTCGCTAAATATTCTCTCAGACTCGTCTGGTACTTCAATTACTCCTACTGTATATGTAAATTGTTTCATGTAATTATCAATGTATACACAACTAATTCCAATATATTCCTTACAGCTTTGACTTTTGAACCCGTCGAGTGTTAAAGAAACGTATTGCCCTCTCAATTGCCTCTTTAATTCTTCCTAATGTATATAATATTAAACAAATATACTCTTACTTTCTCAGTTTCTGAAAATAAATAATCATTATAAACCACTCTTCGAGGTACAGTATATCCTAGTTTTAAGCAAAACCATCTAAATTCTGGTGAGTCTAATATCGTGGTACTGACTGCATTGAAGGTTATGAATTTAAACAGATCTTGGTTGAGAGAATCTGAATTGACTTTGGCTTTTACCATATGTAATAATCTGAATATTTTATTTTAATCACGTTTTCCAAAACATTTTGGAGTAGTTAAAATGTTACTTCTCTAACATACAGCAATTGAATAAATCCTCAACTTCTTTCGATGCGAAAGGTGGTAATGTGATATCCCTATGGTTTTATATATTATAAAGTCTTATAAATATTGAGTAATTATACATTTAAATGATCTAAATCTTAAAAAATAAAGATTTACTTAGTCAAACCATCAAGCTTGATGTTTTTTTCTTTTATTTTTTTTATTCTATAATTAATTTAATATTATGTTAATAATATGTTATTGTGAATCATCATTGAGAAATAGATCAAAATAATAGTAATATAAAAAGTGCATCAACGGACAGTCAAATTTGATATTTGAAAGATGATGTATAAAACATTAATTTTGTATATATGGTTAGATTATATGCTTCTTAACTCATGTTCAATAGGAGGTCAACTAATAGTTAGTATAAGGAAGGTAAAGGTCAAGCTAAAGATATAGGTTTTGACCTATAGGTAAACCTATATTTTTTGACCGAAAAATACAACACTGAAAAACTCCATCACTATGCCAATTAATAAGATTAATTCCATATTTTACATCTGAAACGATTTCATTTTCTTTAATGTTATTATCATACCACTTATTATCTTTACACTGACCATTAAATAATAGAATATTGCATTTATAAATAATAACTTTACTTGTAATAAATACATTTTTCAATATATTCAAAGTATAATTATCTTTATCACTATTATCTATAATATGTATGTTAGTTGTTGTGCTTAAAAGAAAAGATATATGATTTACTTTTGATCTTTTATGATAATAATAAGTAAATATCTTATTAGTTTTATGATGAGAATAGTTCATTTTGGATCTGGGTTCGATAAAGGGCGTCCTTTTCGAATTTTGCCCTATTTTTGCCCCTTTTTTTTCAGCTGAAAAGAAGCCTGCCCCTTACTGCTCGGGCATAGTAATATTAGCATGTGTTATGTTGTAGTATATTTTTTCTGATTTTTTGTTATAACTTTTCCATATTATCATCTAAATATACTAACATATGTTAAAAAGGATATATTATTGTGTATTATAACATAATAGTCATCTACTTTTCTTATGATTATATAATATCATATGTTTATACATATATACTAATTATATAGAATATACATACTGTATATCATATTCTGATATGCATATATATACATTATGTACATTTCAAGGTGATTGACGTCACTGAACATAAATGAAATTTATATAATATATAATTTTGTATATTACACATATATCATATAGATAATTAAGAAGTATAGCTATAGAATGGGTATTTTCAGTTAATTGATAATCAATAGTACTTGTTATGATAATAACATACAATATTTCATAAACTAATAGAAAAACTATTTCAAAATTACTATTTAGTATATTTTGCATACTACTTAATGTATTTCAATCAATTATTTCAATACTTAGAAAATGGTTTGAGAATTTCGAGCTATCATTTTGCATTTCAATTTTATATGGGTAAAACGAGAGATGCTGTGTATAGATACTTTAATGAAGATGTGGTGTTAAAGAAACCCCTTGAAAAATACAACAGAATTCAATGCAGAAGGTGCAAGGCAATGATTATTGCTCATTGCACTAATTTGAAACGTCATTACAAAAAGTATAAATATATTGAGATATGATGAACGTGCAATAAACTTAATGGTGACCAAATATCTTATAGAAAATAACTTAGCTTTCAGAACCATACAATCTAAATCCTTTAAAAATCTAATATATGCATTAAATCCAACTACAAAGTCAATAACAATAAACAAAATAAAAGCATCAATGAACGAAGAAGCAGAAAGAATAGTAAAGGAAATTGTAGATAACAGTAAAATATGTATAATCATTGACGCTTGGAAATCAGTAACCAATGAAAAAGTAATTAATTTGGCAATAAAGAAATGCAGTGATATTTCGTTTTTGGAATCCATTTATTTACATAAACGAGAAACATCAGAAAATATAGTGGAATTAATAATTCAAACATTATTGAAGTATAAACTAGATATTAAAAACATTGTTGCTGTGAGTAGTGATAACAACAACACCATGAAAAAGATAAGTAGTATTTTAGAGAAAAAAATAAATAGACCTGTAGTAAAGTTTGGATGTTTAGCAAACATCCTAAACTTAATCAGTAAAAAAGTATTCGAAATAGAGAAATACAAGAAAGTGATAGTCATGTGTAATGACATTATTCATAAGTTAAATAATAATCAAAAGATTAGAGAAACTATATATTCAATTATACAAAAAATATCCAAATACGCAAGGGTTGTGATACGAGATGGTCAAGCTATAACGATGTATTTAGAAAAATATTACTCAATAAAGAAATTTTATTACAGATAAAATTATTAAAGGAAGAAGATATACCAGAAATTAAAGAATGCTACAAGATTGCAAAATATATTTCCACAAATATACACTTATTATGCAAAGATTCATCTACATTAAATGATGGTTTCAGAATATTGACCAAAATCAAAAGAAAGTTAATGAAAAGGTCATCAAGTGAAAAAGAACTTATTAAAGACATTATAAAAAAAGAGACTAGACATGCAAACTACAGCATTTTAGCTCTATATGAATTTTTAGACATAAACAGTAAACATAAATTTTCAGACATGGAGAAGGATAATATAAAAAGATATATATTATCTAAATTCAGTCTTATTTTAAATCAGAAAGCATTAAATGAGATATCAACTAATATATGGTATAATATGTATGGAGTTTTTTACCCAAATGTTAAGAAGCTATATGATATTCTTTCAACTATTCCTGTCACAAGCTCATTTATTGAACGTTCATTTAGTATTGAGGGAATAGTTCATAATCATATTAGAAATAAATTACAGCTTAATACTATAAATAATATTTTAAGAATAAAATATGATTTATTAAAAGAAAGAAACAAAGAAAAAGATAGATATGAGTTAAGTGATACTTCAACCAATATCTAATGATAAATAAGCAGGATCCATTGATATTATTTGAGTACTTCAACCAATATCTAAATCTTGAGCTTGAACTTTTTTTCTTCTAATTAATACATTTTTTCTCCTAAAGTCTAAATCAACACTATTCTGCTGTATATTTGATATATTATTTTTTCTACTCTATAATTGGGCCTAGTTAACCTTTGACTTCTTAAACCTCGATTTTCTATTAAAATGCGCTTTCAGCTTATCTGTTAATAAATTTATCACCAAAATCAATTACATCTACTTTACGTTCATAAAATAATGATGCTTCTATACCTTTCGCTGTACATGATAGTATTATACAGTTTATAAATAATATAAAGTAAGTATTTTGATAATAATAATAATAATAATAATAATAATAATAATATATATATATATATATATATATAGTACTTACATTTTGATTTTCTGAAATAAAAAAAAACTGTCAAGTTTGACAAGCTTGATTTTTCTTTTTTGAAATATCTTCTTATCTTGATATAATATTTTAACATTCTTCAAAGTGTCTGCTGAAATTCATTTTTTCTCTTTGACTGAATCAAAAAAACAAACAAACAAAAAAGTTGAAGAAAATGAAATTTTAAATTTAAAATGAAGTCAGAAGGGGTATAATTCTTAATTCCTGTGTAACTGACACTTATCATTTAGACATTATATGTCAATAAAAACATAAAATTTGGAATATACATAATTTCTAGAACATATTTTGATAGTTTTTATTCAATATTATGACAATTAATAGTTTCTCATAGATGTAGGTTATATGACAAAGTAAGTATAAAAGTAACAATTTTTCATTAAAAGAAGTGTAATTGTGTATTTAGTTTGTTTTGAAAGTGTCTGGTAGACAAACGGCCAACTCTGACAAACGGCGCACAACAGCGTTTAATATCCCTAAAATCACACAAAATATAAAAATTCAAATAAAATAATTGAAAAGGGCAAATTGTACCCTTTTCTATTTTTAGATAGTATAAAGGACGCCCCTTTCAATTTTTGCCCGGGACATGCCCTTGTCCCGCCACTGCCCTGTCCCTTTATTATTCAACCCAGTTTTGGATATATTTTTACAGATAAATATATTTCTAAATGAGTAATAGTAATGAATAATATTAGTCATAAACATCATAACTATTACAATGAGTATATGAACTGCTATATTCATTTCTACTGTTAATGTTAGAAAATGAAGTTAGTTATTAGTGTTTTGTTGATATGTCTATTTATATTATTAATAAGTAATTCTATTATAGAAATTGTTAAGTCAAATAGTATGAGTAAATTATATAATGAGATAAAAATTGAATATATTGAACTTATGAAAAAAGTAATACTAAATTCCATTTATGAAGATGGACCATGGATAATCGATGGCAGCTCTTGGCCAGATGGAAAAGCACTAACAATGGTTGGAATGAGAAGATTAAACAATTTACAGTTTCTAATTGAAAGTGTTATAAACCAAAATATTAATGGTGATATAATTGAAGCTGGTTGTTGGAGAGGTGGTGCTATGATGTTTGCAAGAAGTGTTCTTAATATATATAATCAAAAGAAAAAAATAGTGTATATGTGCGATTCATTTTCAGGTATACCACCTATGCCCAATTCGAAATATTCTCAAGATAAAACTGCATCAAAGCTGAATATTTTAAATAATAATCCAGTAGAAAATGTATATACTATGTTAAAAAAACTAAATTTAGAAAATGGTACAGTGATTGTAAAAGGATATTTTAATGAAACATTACATAACATACCATCAAAGTCTTTTTCAGTAATTAGGTTAGATGGTGATACATATATTAGTACAATTCAAGCAATAACTGCTTTATATCCTAAACTGAGTGTGGGTGGATATATTATAGTTGATGATTATTTCGGTTGGTTGTCTTGTAAAGAAGCAATAAATGATTATAGAAAGAAATATAATATAAATGACAAAATTATTAACGTATATCACAAAAAGGGTGAGAAGATAAGAGGTGTGTATTGGAAAAAGACTAAAAATATCATATTAATGTAATGATAAATTATTTTTTTGTTTTATTTCCTATGATATGTTGTATATGTTGTTTATATTACATAGATAAAAATGTATATATTCAAATTGGAAATTCATTTGAAAATTATTATACTCTACCTCATAAATCAATTATTTGTTCTTATAAAAATATAAAGTATGAATGTCTTTTCTCGAAGAAGAAAAAATATAAATATCAAGCATCAATTTATAATGGAAATAGACCATTTCCTTTATTTCCAAATAAAAGTTATAACATAGTTATGACAGCAGAAAAACTAAGTCAAGTAACATTTATGAAAAAAATAGGAGAAGGCAAGAATAAATATTATCATTTAGCAGTTGACTATAGATTATTTGTTAATAAGTGGCATTTACCAATATCAAGATACGAAAATATAACAAGTTTTATATATAAATCAAAGAATAATTTCAAAAATATTAATTCTTTTATGGAAAGAAAGAATAGTATTATATATATTCAAAGAGCTCATTATGCAAATAGACAGTATATAGTAAAAGAAATTATGAAAAAGTACGAAGTGGATTCTTATGGTATTGATATAAATAATAAAGAATGGCCTAATAATATATCAAAAGCTAACAAACTGGAGTTGCTAAAGAAATATAAATTCTGTTTAGCCATTGAAAATTCTATTATATCATGGAAAAAGGGAACAAAATATGAAGCAGCACTAATTAATAATGATTATTTTACTGAAAAACTAATTGATTGCTTTAAAGCAGGATGTATTCCAATATATTTTGGACCACAGAATATAGATTATTATTTACCTCATAGTGATGCAATTATCAATCTTAGTAATTTTCATAATATTAATGAATTAATAGATTATATAAATAAAATAAAAAATAATGTGGAAATGCTGGAACATCATTTAAAATGGTTTAATAATTATTCCAAAGAATGGTTTAACAATTTTCAGAATGTATATTATTTTAGTTATTGCAGAATATGTAGTTATGTTAAACAAAATACATAAAAGATATATTATTTACTTAATAACAATAATTATACCCATGCATATGCTCTTACCCTTTTTTTCTTAGATGTATAAATTTCATTGTTGAACAATATAAGGAACAATTTCTATCAATTCTTTTCACCTTTTGATAATATAATTCCCTTTTCACCTTTTTTGCATATAGAAAGTATGAAAAGGGAATATCTTATAGAACAATTGTTTTTGTTAGAAAAGGGGATGGATGAATAAATATGCATTCACATTTTGGATAGAAAAGATATTCATCCCAACAGTATCAAAAGAGCTGGTTAATAGAAATATATTACTTATAATTGATGACTGTCCAGGCCATCCTACTTGATAATTGTACATCCATACATCAACCCTTAGACCAAGGTATTTATACTATTGAAAATTATGATGAGTTAAAGAAAAAATTTAGTACTATTACAAATGGAAGTGGAGAAAAGAAACAGTATCAAGATGTTGGATTAATAGCGGTATTCCATCGAGTTAAACATTTTATAAAAGGATTGAGATTTGACAAAATTCATGAATGTTTAACAGAGAAAGAAGAAAGAAGAATTATAAAATGTATTGGAATAATGTATTAGAAATTCTACAATGTAATCTTAACAATTCTAAATTTTTATTAGACGATAATAACTATACTAGATTTATGAAGATAAAAATTTAGCATACATAAAGCTTATATATTGGCCAGAATATATATATAATTCGACCTTGAAACATCTGTAATACACATAAACATAATTCGACCTTTATTGACTGTTTCATAAGGTTTGAAGTGTCGAATTATCGGGTTATGGCTGAATTAATTACTGTTTCTTTGAAATCCTGTGAATTAATGAATATTAAAATTTAACTAATTCTATTCAGTTTATTTAACTGTATATATTCATATATGTTATGAGTAGTTTATTAATTTACATAATATTTTGATTAATAGAAATTAACATAGGTATATTTGATCTTAAGCTGGTTAATATATCTTATAAACAATACGAGATATAATATACGCAGTATTTATAAAAAACTAATTTTGAAAAAAGGGGCAAAAATAGACCTACAGTTTATACTGTCCTTCTTGAAAAAGGACATGTTCGATTTACGTACAGGCGAGAAGAGAGAAGAAAGGACAGAAAAGAGGATATGGCTCCAGAAGGACGCCCTGTCGCGTGCGATAAAAGAGATCTAGATATAGATTTAAGCATTTCCTGAAACACAATTCAGATATATTCTTGAAAGATCCAGAATTAGAAAAGGTTATAAAAGTATAGTTTAATTAATTTTTAGTTGTTCGAATTCATCTTGTTTTTGTTTTTGGGTTGGTTTGTTGGATCATTGATCTCGCAAAAATCAGGCAACCAAAGGGTGTATGATGATACGATTTTCCCCATATATACTTTATAACTTCTGCACGAATGTAGATAGTTCATTTGCTATAACCTACTACATATACAAATAATATAACATTTTTAAAGTATCTTCTATATTTTCTTTGTATAACTTGTTGTGCGCCGTTTGTCATAGTTGGCCGTTTGTCTACCAGACACTTTTAAAACAAAATAAATGTATATTCTTACTTGTCTTGATGAAAAATTGTTACTTTTATACTTACTTTGTTATATGACCTACCTCTGCAGTATACTTTTTTGTTAATATAAATAGTTTGAATATATGCGCCGTTTGTTTTCTAGAAATTTTTGAAGCAAACTAAATGCATATTTAGCTAATATAAACTAAAATACATTAGCTGAAATGATTAGAATATAATAGTTATTATATCTTTCTATATAAAAAAGAAATGTAAAAAATAGGCTTGAGTGAGGCTTGATTTTATATTTTCTTTTTTCATTTTAAATGTCTTATAATCAATTTTAAGTTATTCTAATCATTTCAGCTAATGTATTTTAGTTTATATTAGCTAAATATGCATTTAGTTTGCTTCAAAAATTTCTAGAAAACAAACGGCGCATATATTCAAACTATTTATATTAACAAAAAAGTTTACTGCAGAGGTAGGTCATATAACAAAGTAAGTATAAAAGTAACAATTTTTCATCAAGGCAAGTAAGAATATACATTTAGCTTGTTTTAAAAGTGTCTGGTAGACAAACGGCCAACTATAACAAACTGCGAGCAACATCATATATAAGTATATTTTGATATTTTACTTTTGATAAAGGAGATATATTTTTGCCTTTTATCATACTGTCAATCACTTCTTTGTTAATTTTTTTACTTCTCTTTCACGCTTCATTATATCATAATTATATTTTCCAATAATTCCTCCATAATAATCATAGTTCTTGTTAAATTTTCTTACTTGACTAAATTTAACAAATTTTCTATTAGGTTTGATTAGTTTAGGGTATTTCAATCTCATTACTTGTTTAACTTCTTCTTTTGTAACATATTAAATAGTAAATTATTGTTAGATAAAATAAGCTTCTAACAAAATAAATCATAATAGTATGTTTTACTAAATTAATTTAACATATGTTAATATTTGTAGAAATAGTAAAATTATTAATTTCATGTAATATATTTTACTACATCATATATAGATTTTACACAATTTAGGTTGCTTAAAATGTTGTTATGTAACTCAATAGGATTTAAATGAATATTATTATATATTTCATCTAGCTTAGAAAAAGACGAAGTAATATTTATATCTAATTCTTTTAAATAACTTCCATATCCATTTTCAATAAATTCTTTTTGATGAGATATAGGCCATACACCCATTAATTTAATTTCAAGCAATGATAATGCTCCTGTATCATAAAACGAAAAATATATAACATATTTAGAATTATTTGCTAAATATATTAGATTTCTATTTGTATAATTTCCGTATTTAATTATTTCAATTTTATATTTTCTATCTAAATAATCTATTAATTCTTTTTCTTCTTTTTTTCTATTTGAATCTGCATATTTTATATATATTAAAAAATCTATAAATCTTTCTTTATATTTTTTAACATTTAGTGCTAATTCAAGGTCAATGCAAGGTTTAAGTATGATATATTTATGGAGATATGAATTACATTTTGTGTAGCTAATTATATGTTTGTTTACTCTTTCAGAATGCGATACATAATAGTTTATTTTACTCATAATTATACACCAATACTTTTCGTATGTATTGTTTTTAGGGCTAGTAAACCAATTTATAGGAGTGACAATAGGTCCATAAATTATTCTTTTGAAGAGATAATTATAAGTTGAATTATTTACTAAATAAATAAAATCTGCTCTTTCAAACCATATAAAATTGTACTTTTTATTAACAATATTTAGGATACTGTTTAAATTCATATGTTCTTTATGTATTAAAAATGCTCTACTTGAAAGAATTCTGTCTTTATTCCATTTATTTATAGCATTAATTAAATATTGCGATAAAACAAATGGTCCTCCTTTACCTTTACTGGGGAATACTATATATAGGGTTATTTGAACATATGAATAATAATTATACATATTTAATATTATAATAATCAAGAAAAACAGTAATAATCTAATAAAACTCTTATTTGACATAAAAAGTATATTTTTAGTGTAAGCGATATGGTTATTTTATGAGAACTGCGAATCTAAATAACTTTGAAACTATATTCTTTAAATAAGAATATTGAATCTTTAGTTTTAAATAATGTATGAGTAATGATTTTTATATATCTTATCAAATATCTATTCTAACATTATTCCAATACCCATTTTTGCAACTATATTCAAGACTTTCAAGTCTATTAACATAACATAAAAGATTTCTCAAGCCGAAACAATGATTGGATTTATATACATATCACTTTCAGTATATAACTCTTTTACTACTTCATTAGTAATTAGTGGAGGTGGTTATAATCTACACATGTCAACAGTGTTAGAGTAATTGAGATTATTTTTATTAAGCTGATATGGTTTATTTATAGAAATGTTACATGTGTTATTTCAAATATTAGTAAATGAATTAAAAAATAAAATAATAATTGAAAATATATTTTAAAATAATATTAGAGATAATAATAATGTAAATGCCATTCTACATATCTTTTGATTCCTTCTTCAATTGTTATATTTGGTTTATAATTCAATTTTTCAGCTATTTTTGTAATATCAGCGTAAGTATTTTCCACATCTCCTTTTTGCATAGGCACAAAATTCTTAATTGCTTCTTTGTTCAAATATTTTTCAAAATAATGTATATATTCTATCAAACTAATAGGATTAGAACTTCCAATATTGTAAACTTCAAATGGAGCTGATGAAATTGATGGATTTTCATCCACAATTTTTACTTTTTCTTCAGGAGGATTAAATAATACCAATTTAGTGCCATTGACTATATCATCAATATAAGTAAAATCTCTTGTCATATTCCCATTATTATAAACATTTAGAGGTTTATCATGAAGTATTGCATCAACAAATTTGTATGCAGCCATATCTGGTCTTCCCCATGGCCCATATACTGTAAAGAATCTTAATCCAGTTGTTGGTAGTTTATATAAGACACTGTAAGAATGAGCAAGTAATTCATCACATCTTTTTGTTGCAGCATATAAACTAACTGGATGATCTGCACAACACGCTTCTTTATAAGGAATAGTCTTATTTAATCCATAAACACTACTAGAACTAGCATATACAAAATGTTTAACATTGTATTTTGTACAAATATTCAACAAATTCATAAACCCTAATATATTATCTTGAATATAGATATCTGGATTTTCTAAAGAATATCTGACACCAGGTTGACCTGCTAAGTTAATCACATATTCAATATGAAATTTCATGAATAATTTCTCTACCTCATCTTTTTGTTGAATATTTAATTTCTCAAAAATGAATCCTTTTTTATTATCAATTAACTTTTTGTCATTAATATCATTTCTATTAATCAATAATAATTCTAATCTTTTATATTTTAAATTAATATCGTAATAGTCACAAAGAGAGTCAATTCCAATAACCTTATATCCATCATTTAATAAAGAATTAATTAAATGAAAACCAATAAATCCTGCAGCTCCAGTAATTAGTATTGTCATTTTTACAATATTCAACGCTTGAATATGAATAATAACATTTACATAAACCATATTCTGAATAAATTATATTTTATATTTCAGAATATATGCAATTTAATGGATTTGAATGAAAAAATACTTGTTAAAGAATAAACAACTCTATATGTATAATTTAGATGAATAAATCATACACTTCTGCTGTTATGTAGTTTTACACATCCTAGATTTAATCTATATATAATTGGAATAAGTATAATGTAGGTGAAAATATATCTAAATCATTTAATTACAACTGTATAAGTAATATGCAAAGTATGAAGTTAATTATAGTAATATAAAGGAATTGATATTTTTGAAAAGGCTTGAGATTTGTATATTTATTTTGCATCATATATTTGTAATATAAGCTTGGTAAAAAGTATAAGTAATAACTTATAATTTTATACAAGTTATCAGTTTTCTGTTGCATGACAAACTAAAATATGTACTACTTTTACTTCCTATTAGAATATTACAATAGGATAATATATAATTTTCTGCAATTAGCTTAACAACACACTTTTCTTCTTTTATTTTTCCATGCATTGCATCTCTTGCATGGCATATTTTCCCAGGTATTGAATAATTCAAGATTTTACTTTTATATTTGCTTATAAATAATTGTTTAATATTAGTTGAATCAGATACTATTAATATTTTGCTAGTATTATGTAATTTTAATGTGTTATTAATTGCAATAGAGTATAAGTTTATACTATTATTATCAAAAAATCTTCTATCTCTTTCTCCAAAATCAGACAAATAACCTGTTCTTATATGCACACCGATTATATTAATATTTTTAGATTTATTAATGAATTCTTTAATATAATTTATAATATGCTTTGATGGTTTTAAAAATATCTGATGTAGAAGCATTTCAAATGATAGTTTTTCTTTATATCTTAAATCACAGAAAACTATTAAGAATTCATAAAAAATAATAGTTGAAATAATGGTTAGGGTTAGGGTTAGGGTTAGGGGTTAGGGTTAGGGTTAGGGTTAGGGTTAGGGTTAGGGTTAGGGTTAGGGTTAGGGTTAGGGTTATGGGTTAGGGTTAGGGTTAGGGTTAGGGTTAGGGTTAGGGTTAGGGTTAGGGTTAGGGTTAGGGTTAGGGTTAGGGTTTAGGGTTAGGGTTAGGGTTAGGGTTAGGGTTAGGGTTAGGGTTAGGGTTTTAGGGTTAGGGTTAGGGGGTTAGGGTTAGGGTTAGGGTTAGGGTTAGGGGGTTAGGGTTAGGGGTTAGGGTTAGGGTTAGGGTTAGGGTTAGGGTTAGGGTTAGGGTTAGGGTTAGGGTTAGGGTTAGGGTTAGGGTTAGGGTTAGGGTTAGGGTTAGGGGGGTTAGGGTTAGGGTTAGGGTTAGGGTTAGGGGGTTAGGGTGGGTTAGGGTTAGGGTTAGGGTTAGGGTTAGGGTTTAGGGTTAGGGTTAGGGT
>NGBS01000117.1:0-11499 GCA_002245135.1 Proteromonas lacertae | reverse complement strand
CCTAACCCTAACCCTAACCCTAACCCTAACCCTAACCCTAACCCTAACCTAACCCTAACCCTAACCCTAACCCTAACCCTAACCCTAACCCTAACCCTAACCCTAACCCTAACCCTAACCCTAACCCTAACCCTAACCCTAACCCTAAACCCTAACCCTAACCCTAACCCTAACCCTAACCCTAACCCTAACCCTAACCCTAACCCTAACCCTAACCCTAACCTAACCCTAACCCTAACCCTAACCCTAACCCCTAAACCCTAACCCTAACCCTAACCCTAAAACCCTAACCCTAACCCTAACCCTAACCCTAACCCTAACCCTAACCCTAACCCTAACCCCTAACCCTAACCCTAACCCTAAACCCTAACCCTAACCCTAACCCTAACCCTAACCCTAACCCTAACCCTAACCCTAACCCTAACCCTAACCCTAACCCTAACCCCTAACCCTAACCCTAACCCTAACCCTAACCCTAACCCTAACCCTAACCCTAACCCTAACCCTAACCCTAACCCTAACCCTAACCCTAAACATATTCTTTGTGAATTATTCGCAAGTGAACTATGCATTAATAGTAATGATAAGTATGTTATCATACCATTTCGCTTTAGATTTCAGATTAGGTATTGCATTGCTTATTAGTTATACTTTTGATGAAAAGTTTTCAATACATTTTATAAATCAAATAACAAAGAATTTTTTGTGGAATATCGTTTTTATTGTTACAAATGAAATTATTTATTATATAAAGAAAAATAATAATAGTAACAATTTATTTATAAAAGCACTCAAGAAATGGTATAATAATACAACAGTTGAAAGTTATAATAGTTATATATGCAATGATATAATTATAACAATCACATCACTCTTTATACTAATGATAATGACTATAATTACAAATTATAAAATAGGTAAGTTTGGAAGATATTTAATGGAATTAATATTAATAATCATGATAGTAATAAATATTTATAATATTATAAAGAAAGTGAATGAAAGAAATAGAGAAAATAAAAGAAAAGTAATAATATATACATTATAAAAATATAATCAGATTGTAATATATTTGGTTTTAATATATTTGTTTCATCTACTTCTTTCATAATACATTATCTGTCATAGATGATAGGCTCTACAAGTACAAACTGTAGCATTCCATTCTGATGTTGTATTTGCTGAACAAATCAAACAATCAGTTTGACCATAATATGGATTATATTTACCTGAGCTATAAGTAGCTGGAGGACATAATTGACATTGAACATAATCCAAATTGATCTGTTATATTACCATTGTTACAATAATAACCAAGTGGACAGTTAGTACATTGTGATTGTTGTACGAATGGATTAAATGTATCTGATTTACAAGCAAATGGACAAGTTTCATTTTCTAATCTTGAAGATCCACAACCTGCTGGACAATAATGACCTTTTGGACAAATATCAGGAATTGAAGTACCTTTAACAGAATCATCGCATATAAAACCAGCATCACAGGGTGTACAAGTTGATTGAGTAGTTGATCTTTGATAAGTACCAGATGGACATGGAATTGGATAAGTTCAACCTTCTTCACAATAATAACCAGCTGAACATTTGGTTGTTGGATATGAGCTTTCACCTATTGTTGGACAGTAATAACCTGAAGGACATTCTTCACATTTGCCTGAACCTTCATGATCCATATAAGAACCATCTTTACAATCATTTGGTTTTGAACTAAATACATCACCATAAAAACCATTCTTAAATCTATTTGATTAATAATTAACTGTTAAAACATTCATAACCAGGATTACAATGATCTGTTAGGAAAACAGTGTTGTTCCCTAGAATAGTCAGGCAATCAAACACCAGCTGGTGTTGTTTCAACAAATTTGAATTAAAATCGTTATATATTAATTTGGCTTGATTATTTTCTCAGAAGTTTCTAGAATATGAATGGTTTAATTATAAGTCCATCATTGCTAATAAGACTGGTGCAATTATAGTATCTACTACAGTTACAAGAAAATCAATAACTCATACAATAACTGGTATTACTGCATGAGATTCAACAACAAATGTTGGTGTAAGATGACAAAAAGCTTTTAATGAAGGTTATATGGGTTTTTCCTATAGAACATGTATATATTTAGATTCCAAGCCTGTTAGGGGTGAAGAAGATTTATCTTGGATTATCTAAATTTATTTCTTTTAATTTTAAAACAGTAATAATAATAAAAATAAATGTATTTATAATTTTCTTTTCAAAAGTCTATATTTAAATTTTTAAATAATTCTACTAAGAAATAAAGAATTGTTTCCAACATTAGTAATTTCACTAACATACTTAAATAGCGCAAAAAAAAATCTATATCATCATCAAAATAATTTAATACTTTCTTTTCACAATAATCTGAATAATATCTAAATTCTTCTTCTGTCCAAGATGAGCAATTCATTATTATAAATGGATTTTCTTCATCTTCTAAAGATTTGGAACAAATTGATTTTAATCCATTCATTTTTATATTATTATTTCCATTTAGATTTATTTTCTTACATACTCCCATAGAATCTATTTTTTCAGTTAATAACTCTACACTATCATCATCTATTGAGATATTATTCAAATTCACTATATTATCACTATCCTTTAATATTTCTAACTTGTTCAACAACATTTTAAATCCAAAATTACCAATTGGATTATCTAATAATCAAATATTATATATATATACCATGAATGAATAATCTCTCAATCTTGTTATTTGCTTTCATGTAATTCATCAAATATTCTATTCCTGCTGAATCTATTTTATTATCACTAACATCAACGTTTAGCTTTCCATTAATACTCTTTAAACCATCCAATAAGCACTTCAATCCAATCGAAGATAAACACATTTCTATTCAATTTTTAACAACAGTTAATATACTTGAACAACTTACTCTATTTTCATCATTCAATAATAAATGTAAATGAGGAGATAATATTTTCATTCCTAAAAAACCTATTTCATTTCCATCTACACGAATATATCTCAATTTTGAAAAACTAGATAAATTGTTTATCAATGTCTCCATGCTTCTGTATGTTAATTTATTATCTAAATAATATATAAATATCATATAATACTTCTCAAATCTAACCATTCTATTTCACTAAATTCACTTGATCTTAAGGAAATGAATGACTTGAAAATATCATCATCAATTTCAGCATCATTCAGACTTATAATATTATTACCTAAACTTACTTCTATTACATATTTCATCAACTCAGGAATCTCTTTATCAACAATTAAATCTTTTCTTTCATTAAAATCAAATGATATATTGGAAATTGGAAATTTAGAGAATAATGCTTTTAATCCATTTCTATGTATATTATTATTTTCTTTGACATCTATTTTCTTAATATTTGGATATTTATATAACTCTGAAGATAATAAAATCATCGATTCATCATCTAAATTCATCTCTCTAATAATCAACTCATTATCTTTGTTAATTAATAAACCTAAATATGGAATTAAAAGTTCTAACCCCTTCAAACTAAAAGCATTATCTATTTAAATATATAATATAAAACATATAACAAGAATAAACAATACATTGAAGATTTAGATATTTTAACTTCATATATTCAATTGATTCAATAAATGATTCAATAAAATAATATGTAAGATTACAATGTGACATATCTAATTCTTGTAGGCTTGATAATTGATAAAAATATATTCCAAACATGGATTGATGATGCACTGGAATACTAACACCATCTAAATAAATAAAAGTAATGATTATACAAAACGAGAGTTTTCTTGGATTTATTAGCTTCAATAATCTGAAAAAATAATTCATTCCTTCTTCACAGAAACATATACTTTTAGAATTCACTGATAATCCTTCTTTATCATTACACCCATCAATATTAAATATAATTTTATCTAAATATTGTTCTTTTCTTTCTTGACATTTATGATCAATTTGAAATTTCATTTTCTTTTCTATTGAATTATAATCTCCTTTCCATAATTTCATCATTAATAGTGTTGATAAGACTTTATCATTTGATTGATTATTGTATATACTCATCAAATCATCTCCAATTTCTATTTAAATAAATAACAATTATCAATATTATACTATCCATTTTTTCATGTTTATTGTTTTTAACATAATAATCGGATGGATATATTATTGGAAGTGTAATAATTATCTTATCATTATTTAATAATAATTCTTTTCTTTCTTTACATATCATCAAATTCTTTTCTTCATCTTTGGATATTTCAACAATTTTTAGCATTTCTTTGTATAACTCTTTTAAACTCAATCTATCTTCATTTCTCACTTCAAGCATTCTATCTAATACATTTTTAGTTAAATTATCATCAACTGCCTGAATACACTGTTTATATCTAAGGATGTTTTCTTTCCTTCTGTTCATATTATTGTCTTTATTAAATGGTAATTCATTATTCATCATTTCATACATTATACATCCAATTGACCAAATCACACTTCTCTCGTTACATTCTAAACCATTCAACTCTTCAGGGCTTTTAAAAGCTATATCATATACTCTCACATCTTCTTCTTTTCTTACTTCATCTACCAATAAATCACATATTTTTATATCATCATCTTCTCCATATATAATATTACTACTTTTAAGACTTTTTACTACTACATCATATTCACTCAATATCATCAATATATCACAGATACTATATATTACACTACAAACATCTCTTCTTGAAAAAGAATTCTTCTTCTTCTTGATTACCTCTTCTAAATCTTTTAAATAATACTGTCTTTCTAAGAATATCATCTGCATTGTAATATCTACTTCAATTTTTGATCGAATAATATAAGGAAGACACATTTCGGTCATCAAACTATTACTGTTAAGAAATGACTTTATATTAGAGCCTCTAATGTTTCTTATATCAAAAATCTTCAACACTTCACTATTATTTTCTTTCATTATACTCAAAGCAGTTGAACTCTCTCTTAATATTTTCAAACCCTATATTTTATTTATATATACGCATACTTTCCAATTAATCCCATATTTGACTTTTAAATATTCTTCCATAATCTCAATTTTAGAAAAATTGATAAAAATTCCAATCTATTTTGCAAATAGGACTTATATACTTGTTTCAAATCAGCTTGAAGAATTTTTTCTTTTCGTTTTTTTTATTAACATCAAGATAGAATTGAGAGCCAATACTTTGCATATCATATTCCAGTTGTTTATGTTCTAGATTCAAACTCAATCGAAAAATAATATGTAAAGATTTTCTATATATCAGTAATATCAAATTATATGGATTTTCTATAAAGATTAATAAATTATATTTACAGCTTTCAACAATTATCTACTTCATAAGCATTGTTAATCAACCTCTCTAATAATACTCAATATTTAGTACAATTTTATAAATTATAATATTATTTACAAGCAATATTAATGGAGGTGGAGGAAGAGTTGGTTAGAATTTATGCTCAATTGGTATTGTGAAATTTAAACATTTCTCTTTTGGTTGTAAATATCCATTAAAATAATATCTCATACATATTTCATCTGTTCTATTGTAGTATTGATCAATTGTAGATATTTTAGTTATAGATATTTCTACTTTACTATACGTATTATCAACTTCATTATGGATTTCTATTTGTGTAGAATTCATAATTTTATAATGTTCTTTAAACTCTGTCATTTCACATGTAAGATCATTAAATAATAAGTGAAACTTTGAATTTTCTTGTTGTACTCCTTCTGGATCTGTTTTTATTTTTGGGTCATTATCACTATCTACAATATTGATTGGTATTGTAATAGTTTTTTCATTTGCTTTTATTCTCAACTCAATATGATTAAACATATGACTTAAACAATCATTAAGTATCTTTATACCATTTATAGACTTTAATTCACCTACATTTAAATCAAATGGAGTTTTATCTACAGCAAAACATGATGATGAATAATCAATTAATATTTTATTCTTGGTTTCTTTAGATAATAAGTGTTGATTAAAACCACTATCAGGCAATTTGTATAACTGCGATAAGTGAATATCACTTAAATAGAATACATCATTCATTTTGAAGTATTTTGGATAAGAATATATATCAAATTGAATATCAGCATTCTCAAATACTTTAAATTCATCGATAATTCTATTGTTTTCATATCGAGGTACATTTGAATAGAATAGTTTCGATTTATCATTATTTGTATAAAAACCATTCATATATTTAAATATGTTCTCTTTTATTTCTTTTTCACTTTCATTAAATATAGCTATTTTTACATCTTCATTTTTTATATGCATTTCTTTTGATTTTTCAATATAAACATTTTGTACCTCATTAACTACGCTTTGATCAACTGTTTGAATAATATCTTTATCTATTGTAATATTATCTGATACACTTATTGATATGAATGTATTAACGACAGATGAAACAGAATCTTTCGATATTAATTATAATTTCATATTATTTGGAATTGTTTTGCTACTTCATAAATGATATCTACTTGCATTCTCATCATCTTTACACTAATTAAACCACTTCAACCATCCAATAAAGCTATTCATACAGCACCTTGATAAATATTTTTCATAATTTGTATCCCTTCTTAATGTACTACCACTATTACCATATCAACAAGTTCAACATTACTTAAATTTGTCAAATTATACTCATTCTTAACATTAAAGTAGTACTTTCATTTAATCACTAACTATATATCTTATTATATCATTATTTAACAATTATTTTAATCATACATTATTTATCACATATTCTCTGTATTGAACTTATAAACATTCTACTACACTACACAAACACATAACGAACAAATAAGAAGATAATTACAGCTTATAATTATAAAATATAGACTAACAAATATTAATAAAGTGAAGAATAAATTATTGACTTCATATATAATTGATTTTTTTTTAATTGAAATTATGTCCGTTTCATATTATTCTTTTCTTATTTTTCTCTTGATATAACAATTTATATTAATATTATAGAGAAAATATGAAATATTGATTCTGTAAATAATCAAATGAAATACAAATTACTTCTCCAGTCTTACTAGCAGCTGATCTAGTTTGTGGTTCTTCATATATATCAGTTTGTCTTACAATTACATAGGAATAAGCCATATCAGGTGAAGATGAATATAAATCATTTTTAAAAGCATTAGATTATAAGATATTCGATGTAATTGAGATTATTGTATTTCAATAATTCTTTGGAGCTGTAATAAATGCAACTGTTCTTACTAAATTTGATATGATATCCATATTAGCTTTATAACAATCGAATTTCACATTCGTTCTAGGAACATTAATTTATCCAACTAAAAAAGAATAATTTGTATATTGATAGAACATTTGATTTAACACCTAACATTAAATATAATGTGTTAGAATGGATTTTACCTGATTATCCTGCTTTACCAGCTGGTATTACATTCAGTGAAGGTAAATTCAGTGAAACATCATCCAAATTAATGAAAGAAACATTATATGTAGTTGATGAAAGAAATCTTAATAGAATTTATTATACAAATGTTTATCTTCAAGTAATATCCAATACATATCCAGCTACTGGTGAATTGCCAGTAACTTTTTTATTCAATGACTGCTTATATATTATGTAAAGATGGAAAGACAGGTGTTGTTGAAAAACAAATATATGGGATTATCTGAATATTGGTGATATTTTGATAAACAAAAGTTGTATAAATCAATCACAGTAAAACCTATCTGAAGTAGGGCCGACAGTTGCCTCTAGTTACTATTAATTGACCTCTTATGTATTATGTGTTTCTAATCATAAAATCATGTACATAACATAAAATCATGAGTATTTACTATTCTTGTAATTTCATTTTATATTTTCAAATGAGTAATACTATTTCATTGCATTCCTATATTTTCACGCTTACAATCATTTAGAGTGAATTATTTTGATATCAGTACTATCTATGCTATTTAATTTAACTTCTGATAATGTTAGAAACATTTGTAGAGGTGTATTTAATCAAATTTATCTATGTCAAATTATTAAGAATAATAAAAGTAAATATCTATAAATATTTGTTAAGAAGTGAAAATAGAAGAGGATAATGGTAATTGATATTATTTTTATATATGTAATAAAAACCGTAATAAATTACGACTTATAGCTCAGAAGTAAATATTAGAATAAAAAAGAAATAGATTAAGAAATTATGTCATTAATCTTTTGTTTGACAATACTAACTTAAAATTGAAAAGCAAAATATAAGAACAAAGTAGTATCTTGTATTTTATAGTAATTTATATGCTACAAATAACAACAAACAAGGAATAAAGTGGATTTTAATACATTTAGTTTGATATGTTTGACCAACAGAAGTTCATACTCAAACCGATTTATACAACCCTGTATAAAACCCTATAATTATTTTCATATAATAATTATATAATAGATATTTATGATTATTACTTCATAAAATACCATTCTCCATTTCTTCATTTTTTAATTATTTTCTTTCCTTAACTGATAAAACAGCATAGTTGGTCGATAAGATACATACAGATTATTAGGCTTATTCTTTATATCAGACAACTTCATTATTTTCTTATCATCAAATACATACCATTCATTATCACTATCAGTAGTTTTACAAAGAGCAACATAATGACCAGATGAGTCTTTTTTATCACTATTTAAACCACCTAAATAACATGTCATTCCTTTTAAATCATACAGTGTCTTTACACTATCACTATTAATTACATATATATATATTTTTTCTTCCATAGTTTCAAATATATCACTGATATTTAAATAGTTTCGAAAAACCAACACTTCATTAAATTCAAAATGAAATATATCCATATTATCATCCATCGAATTTAATAATGGATGAACTTTAAATAGTTTTTGGAATTCATTGAAATTATTTACTAGTAACTCCAATAAATCACATGGATCTTGTTGTATATTAGCTTCAAAGTTTTTTCCATCTTTTCCTTTAAACAATAATAATGCATTCATAAATGCTAAAAGGTGCTGATTTTTCTTTCTAATAATTTTATTTCTTTTTTCACATACATCACTAAATATAGAAGTAAATGAATTGGCTAAAATAACATGATCATCTATGCTTTCCACATCATGGATATGATATTGATTTTTGAAGAAATGTCGTATTGGTATAACATGAGCTAAACATTGTAATAGTGAGTTCATGTAACAAGTATTACCCAAATTCTTTATACTACATGTATCAGCTGTAGTATAAACAGGTATTTCTTGTTCTTCTGGGTTTGGTAGATGTTGTGACTGTTGTGATTGAACTTGTGATTGAACTTGTGACTGTGACTGTTGTGGTTGAGATAGTTTTGATATTTTAATTATCCTTTTATTCTTCTCTTTCTCTGTATTACTCTTCTTTTTTAAATCAAATGTTATAGGTAGATCTTTTTGAATTTCAACATCGAAATTACTTTCATATACTAATTCTTTAAATACTGATTTACAATATGTAATATTTGTATTTCCGATGGTAGTATCACCTATATAATGTGAAACAGTTGCTTTTGATATAAAAGGTGATGATTCAGGTGTATCATCATTGGATACTGTAATATAATACAATCTTTTAAAACTCATATTTTTCTTCAAACCACATATACATTCTTTAACAAGATCATCACAATCCAATACTTCTCGTTTATTATTTATTACATGAATGAAACAATTATTTAATAGATAAATCATTTCTCTATTCTTTAGTGTTGCTAAATGAAGTAAATATACATTTTCCTCTTAGTAGTATAAATATCTCCTTCAAACAAATCTACAAATATTTGTAATTTAGAATCTGGAATAATTTCTATAGTCACATTTTTAATTTTCTTTTCTTTACTCTTTTTAACTTTTATCAAACCTGCATTATTTAAACAGTTATACCAAACTAACTCTTTGAATAAATACAACATAAATTCATCATTCACATTATTATGATATAAGTCCTTAAATCGATTTTGAATTTCCTTAATATCTCCTTCTCCAGCTTTATGTTTTACACAGTCATATATATAATCGAATACTTCATCTGATATAAATTCCATCTCATGTTTATTGATTCTATCATAACATTTGGTTGTTGTACCTTCTTTAAATGGAATAGAATACTTCACTATATAATGGCATAATGTACTATCAAATGATGACATTCTTGTGATTAAATTTCATCTTTATCACATGGATATATATATGTCCTTAGAAATTTCATATAACCAAGTTTACCTACTATTCTTTTAATGCCTTTTGAATAAATATTATCCCAATAATCTTCATCATAACAAACACTATATATCGCAGCATAATAGATATGTCTTGGAACATTTCCATATTTCTGATTATATCCATTTTTAAAATTGAATCTTTCAGTTCAGTTGGTAAACATTTTCTTCCCATTCCTTTATTTCATCATTACTAAATACATCCATAAAAACGGTAAATTACCATGATTATTATCAGAATTTTGTTTAATTGATTTATAATTATTATGATCTGGTGAAGTGACATATAAGAAAATATTGCCTTTAGGATCATTATCTGTAACATCATAAGAATCACTTATTACAATATCAACACAATCTTTATTATTTTTACTATCATGTTCTACTTTTCCAAGTTTTAAATCATATTTATCACAACCTCCATCTTTTGCTTTAAGTACACATACAGTAATCTTTTTGTTTTTCATTCTTCCATTTAATTCTATTATTCTATTTAGAAGATAGATAACAAATGAACTCTTTCCACAACCTGGATTTCCTCTCAACAATATTCTTAATTTCTTATTATACAGCTGATTGTCTATAATCTTTTGATGTTCTATTTTTTGCCTCATCATCTGTAACTTTTCTATTATATAATTCATCACAAAAATTTTGAGACTTTCTACATCGTTTCTATCAGTATTCTTTAGTTTATACTTCAAGATTTCTTTCTTTAATTCTCCCCATATTCTGTATAAACATCTCTAACATAAACTATTCTATTAGGATATTGATAGATATCACATCCAATTTCTATTGTTTTATTATTAGAATAATATACTGGAATTGAATCTCCAAACACTTTACATAAAGAGTTTGTAACTATTATTTATATAATTAATATATATATATACTTGGACGGCCTTTGCTATAAGCTTCTAGACTTGCATTAATAGTATTTAAATTATATTTGCTTTCTCTATTTCATTTTTATTTAATTCATTTACAACTTCTTCATTAACTTTATTTACTTCTTTTGCCTTATTATCTTTTTCTTTATTTTTAAAATATCTTTTAAATTTTTTAATATTTTTTTTCAAGTCAGATACGTTTGATTTATCATAGTCTAATACTAACTTCTTATCTAGATTTCTCCATCCTTCAATAACTCTTTGAGCTTCATCTTCAAT
>NGBS01000386.1:0-19441 GCA_002245135.1 Proteromonas lacertae | reverse complement strand
TGTCTAAACATTTGTTTATAACATTCTCTAATAAGAATTCTCTTTTTGGGGAATTGAAATACATTTACAGATTCATCAAATTCTAACAACTCTATACCATTATCTACATTTAATTTTAAAGAATTTACTATTCTGATGAAAGCATCTTCTTTATTTATAGCAACACCTGCTAATGGAAAAGAAATTGGAATATTTGTATTGTTTGAGAATAATGCATCACTTCTATCACCACCTTTATCACTATCTAGACGTAAACGACTTATAATATCCAGTAATTCATCCTCACTTAACTGTAAACTTTTTCCCCTTTTGTATATCATACTAATTATATCTTCATAATTTCCTTCTTTGCAGCTGCTTCTATCTTCAACTTGAGGATGATTCTTAGCAGAAGAAAGAAGTGGTGGAACTGGTTTTGAACTTACACTTGGTGGTTGATCAAAACTACTTTCATCATTCTTCTCATACAATTCAGCATAAACACCATTTTCAGATATATCTTCAGTTTTTTGTCTTTTTGTTATTCCACCAACATCACTTGGTGGTCTTACTCTCTTCACAGCATCTTTTATGTAACATTTCTCGATTTTAATCTCATCATTTTTATCAAACAATGAAAATAATGGATATATAGTATTTGGCATATCATTCACATATATACTTGCTATATTTTCTTTTCATACATATTGTATTCTACTTCATATACTTCTCCATCACATAATAGACCTTCACATTTATATTTTTTTTCACCATATTTAACACAATTATTGGTTAATACAGCCACGCTATTTTTCTTCTCATCACATCCTTCTGAATACCCTAAGAACATTTCTTCTTTTATCTTTATAATTCTATACTCAACAACATAAACATTGTTCGAAATTTCTTGTTGGTATATGAAGCTTGTTGGATTATCTATACACTTCATTCTTCCTTTCTCTTTACTAACCTTTTCATATAACATACTTTCTTTACTACCTAGTAAACCCATATAGATTAAACCGTCACCTATTTAATCAATTAATAAATATATACTATAATAATAGTCGTAAAAGTGATTACTGATGAGATATAAACAAAAACGGTTTATAACTAAATGTTTTTTGTCCGTTTCATTAATCAAATCAAGCCATTCAATCAAATCTCTTTACAAACATTCATTCTGTTTATGTATTATAAATATAAAGAATTTTAAAGAAATAATTAGTCAAGTAATGTATTATATTATTGGATTTATGATATTGTAAATAGTTTCATAATCAGATGATTTGTTTAAATAACTATTTATATTAATAACAAGAGATATTATGATATTAAGGAAGTAATAGTACCAAAGAGATAAACCTTAGAAAAAGCTCAAACTACAAAAGTGAAAGCCGAAGGTCAATTAACCACTAAACGAGGTGAATTGAAAGAATTAGTTGATCAAATACAACCCTTATAAGAAGAATTAGAAAACATAATAAAAAAGAAAGAAGATTTAGAAAAACTAGTCGATGAACTGATTATTGAGCTAGTTACAAGTTATTCATTAGTTGTTATATTAGGAGATGTAATAGCCATAAGAGAGTGGCATAATATTAAGAAATTCAAATAGATGGCCATTTATGATAGATCCAAAATGACAAGCTAATTGTTAGATGATAATACAGTAAATTATGATGAAAAATTCCGATTATATATAACGACAAGATTAAGAAATCCACATTATCCACCTTAAACTTGTGTAAAAGTGAATTTATTGAACTTTATGACAACTCAAGAAGGTTTACAAGATCAATTATTAGGTATATTAGTAGGAAAAGTACAAAGAGAATTAGAAGAAAGATGAGTCGAATTGTTAATGAAAGTTGCCGAATATAAAAAGACATTGAAAGATATTGAAGATCAAATTTTACATTTATTAGGCTTCATCTGAAGGTGATATATTAGAAGATGAAAAGTTGATTGATACTTTAGCTAAATCCAAACAAACCTCCAATGAGATTATGGTAGCTGTAAAGAGTGCTGAAGCAACACAACAACAAATATCCCATGTTCGAACAAGTTATATTCCAGTAGCAGAAAGAGTATAAGTTTTATTCTTCTGTATTACTGATTTAACTGGTATTGAGCCAATATTCATTGGATTGGTATATTAATCTATTCTTATTATCAATTGATAAAGCTGTAAGAACTAATAAAATCAAAGATCGATTGAATAATTTGAATAATACATTCACTTATATATTAGATGAGAATGTATGTCGATCTTTATTTGAAAAAGATAAGTTATTATTCTCGTTCTTATTATGTACAAAGATATTGTTAATCAATAATGAATTAGATCCAGCTGCCTTTAGATATTTATTAACAGGTAATACTGCTTTGACATTTGAAGAATCCAATCCAGTAACAAAAGGACCAAAATGGTTAAGTGATAAAAGTTGGAATGAAATAATTGGTTTATCAAAGATTCAAGGAATGGAGAAGTTTAATGTTCGATTTTAGAAGGAATTAGAAAAAAGGGAAGCTATTTATTTCAGTAGTGATCCAATCACAGAAATTGATGAATTAATGGTAGAAAATTCATTGAAATTCCAAGTAGTGATTTAATGGCTTGTTATAATGATTCTAACTGTTGTGCTGCATTAATCTTCATATTATTTCCAGGTGCTGCCCCAATGAATGAATTATTGAAATTAGCTGATAAAATGTATCTAAGAAACTATTTAGTATTTCATTAGGTCAAGATCAAGGCACAATTGCTCAAAATGCAATAGCTGAATATAGAAGAAAGTATTTATTCCAAACTGGAGTATATCTCGTTGGGTAATATTTGCCTACAAGAGTGGCAGTATTAAATCATTATTAAAGTTTGTTAGATATAAAATGGGATAAAATATGAGTGAAAATAATTAAATACAATTACATTCAGGGTTGTATAAGTAGGTCTGCATATGAATATGTGGTTGAAACTATCGGTTTGGTCTTGACCTTCTGTTGGTCAAACATATCAAGCTAAATGTATTAAAATCTACTTTATTCCTTTTTTGTTGCTATTTGTAGCATATAAATTACTATAAAATATAGGATACTACTTCTTAAACATCTTTTTATGACCTATATTCTTCTAACTCCTCTAAAATTTAATAGTAAAGCTAGAGGATTATTCGTTATATTAGCTAATAGTTACTGCAGGTCACTGGCAAATATTCTGATGGTTGAGACAAGATTTACAAGGATTAACTGAACCATCAGGTGAATGTAGTTCAGGTTATTATTGTCCAAGTGGTTCGGTATAACCAACTCCATATCCACTGGTACTTTTCGACTTGATACTAATGGTATTTCTAATAGATTTTGTACAGAATGTGATTTTTTACAACATATGTCCATATGCTGGTTGATCTGCACCTTATGTAAGAATGTGCTAATGGTTATTTATGTGATAAGAATGGTTTAATAATTGTAGAAGAAAGAAAGTTTATTATGTTCAGAAGGTGATTATTGTGCATTAGGTACTTTGTGACAAAACATAAAAGGAAGTCCTTTGCCTAGCTCAACTTTAAAATAGTTAATAAAACAAAAAAACAAAAAAACATATGTAGACATTAATATAATAATAGTAATTAGTTTAAACTTTCTTCTTTATATTCTTCACCATCATCATAACCATCATAAAATCCATTTATACTTTCTTTAGTACCATACTTATAGTAATTATCTTCATAACTTAAACCACAAAATCCATACATAAATCCACTTCGATATGATTGTATATATTCTATATTATATTTTAATTTATCTTTATTATCAGTTATTTTTACTTTTTCATATATAATTTCTATATTCTTTTTCTTCAATTCTTCTACTTTCTTTTCTAAGTCAATAAGTTCGCATTTACTTAATTTTATTTCTACATATTATATAATAATTATAAATTATATATATACTATCAAATTTCATTCTTTTAAACTTATCTAACTTCGATATATTATTTAGCAATTTAGTTATATCTTCATATTTTATATCTTCTCCACACATACATAAGTATTCTAAACATTTATATTTGTTTATACTATCAATTAATGGATTTATATCACTAATTGTATTACCACTTATATATAATTCTTTTAACTTTGCAACTTCACATAAACTCTTACATAACTCTTCAAATGGCTTATCACACATATTACATTTCATTAAACTAACAACTTCTAAATTTTTTAATTTCTTTAGATTTATACATAATTTATTTATATCTAATCCACTAACTCGATTATAATCGAATCGAAATTCGATCAATTCACTAAACTTGTCTAAATTATCAATTATTATATGAACACTTTTTATATATCCACTGCTGTTTCTCAAACTAAGTCTTTTTAAATTTTGGTTATCTCTTTTTATTAATTCTTCGGCTCCATTACTCACTATTTCATTTTCATCATCTACATCATATAAATTATATAATTCATCAAAATTTATTGTTTCAATTCCACTTGGAAGTTTTCTTATTAAATCAACCATTATACTTCTCTTTATAGGATTATCACTGAAATTAAATCTCTTTAGATTTTGGAATTTGTTAATCTCATCACATAATTTATCATTTTTTATTCCAATATTAGCCAATTCAATACTTTCTACATTATCTTTATTTGATAATAAACTGAAGATATTTTCTACACTTCTATACGATATTGCATCAAAACGAATATTCTTTATATTCTTTAACTCATTCATTTTATCTTTCAATTCATCACCAATATTGGCACTTTCATCTAATGTTACAACATTATATAATTCAAGCGTTTTTATATTGGAGAAATCTACATCTTCAAATAAAGATTTAATATAACCATTCTTATAGTAAAAATGATGTAACGATATATGTTCTACTTTTTTACACTTCTTCAATACACCATTTAAACATTCTATGCATTTATCACATCGATTTGTGACTATTTAGTTATTATTAAATAATATATATTTATACATTCTATTGTTATCTTTTTCACATTTTCATAACTTTTCTCTTCAATATCTTTAAAACACTCACACTCAGCACTACCAGCTTCTTTAGCTGATTTTAACACACACTTTAAACTAACTTCACTCGTATCACTTCCATTCACGGGATATTTGAACATATTATCACTTTCCAATACATTTTCACTGTATTCTACTCAAAGTATACTTTTAATTTTATACTTATTTTTATTTTGCAATTCCTTTTACAGCTTGCGCATTCACCTTCATCGGAACTTTCCATATCTATCATCACTCTCAGAATCACTTCTATTCACTCTGTCATCATCTCCTATACTAACATTGCTCGATTCATTTACAATACTCATCGCTCCAGGAATACCAATGTAAAAACAAAAAACGAGAAAAAAAATTGATTAAAGTGACGTGTAAATTACATAAAATTAGGTAAATCCAATATAATTTATGTTGGATTTTGAAGTGAATGAATTCTTTTATTGTAAATCCTTCTACTTCTAAATAGATCAATATTCCTTTCAATTCTATCACAGCATGGATATTGATATAGGTATAACTACTGAAACACTCTTATTATCAGGTGATGAAACTATTAAATATAATTATTACTAAATATCATTTCATCCTCGATATTCACTTGAAAGGAATTGATATGACCTGTAGATGAGAATTGATGAGGATAGTCTGATTATAACACTAATAATTCATAATCTCTATCTCATTTCATAAATGCTACTTCATAAATGATATCTACTTGCATTCTCATCATCTTTACACTAATTAAACCACTTCAACCATCCAATAAAGCTATTCATACAGCACCTTGATAAATATTTTTCATAATTTGTGTCCCTTCTTAATGCACTACCACTATTACCATACCAACAAGTTCAACATTACTTAAATTTGTCAAATTATACTCATTCTTAACATTAAAGTAGTACTTTCATTTAATCACTAACTATATATCTTATTATATCAATATTCTCTGTATTGAACTTATAAACATTCTACTACACTACACAAACACATAACGAACAAATAAGAAGATAATTACAGCTTATAATTATAAAATATAGACTAACAAATATTTATAAAGTGAAGAATGAATTATTGACTTTATATATATTGATATAACAATTTATATTAATATTATAGAGAAAATATGAAATATTGATTCTGTAAATTATCAAATGAAATACAAAATACTTCTCCAGTCTTACTAGCAGCTGATCTAGTTTGTGGTTCTTCATAAATATCAGTTTGTTTTACAATTACAGAGGAATAAGCCATATCAGGTGAAGAAGAATGTAAATCATTTTTAGAAGCATTAGATTTTATGATATTCGATGTAATTGAGATTATTGTATTTCGATAATTCTTTGAAGCTGTAATAAATGCAACTGTTCTTAATAAATTTGATATGATATCCATATTAGCTGTATAACAATCGAATTTCACATTCGTTCTAGCAACATTAATTTATCCAACTAAAAAAGAATACTTTGTATATTGATAGAACATTTGATTTAACACCTAACATTAAATATAATGTGTTAGAATGGATTTTACCTGATTATCCTGCTTTACCAGCTGGTATAACATTCAGTGAAGGTAAATTCAGTGAAACACCATTCTAATTAATGAAAGAAACATTATATGTAGTTGGTGAAAGAAATCTTAATGGAATTTATTATACAAATGTTTATCTTCAAGTAATATCCAATACATATCCAGCTGCTGGTGAATTGCCAGTAACTTTTTTATTCAATGACTGCTTATATATTATGTAAAGATGGAAAGACAGGTGTTGTTGAAAAACAAATATATGGGATTATCTGAATATTGGTGATATTTTGATAAACAAAAGTTGTATAAATCAATCACAGTAAAACCTATCTGAAGTAGGACCGACAGTTGCCTCTAGTTACTATTAATTGACCTCTTATGTATTATGTGTTTCTAATCATAAAATCATGTACATTAACATAAAATCATGAGTATTTACTATTTCATTGTATTCCTATATTTTCACACTTACAATCATTTAGAGCAGTGTTGTATTTTTCGGTCAAAAAATATAGGTTTACCTATAGGTCAAAACCTATATCTTTAGCTTGACCTTTACCTTCCTTATACTAACTATTAGTTGACCTCCTATTGAACATGAGTTAAGAAGCATATAATCTAACCATAGATACAAAATTAATGTTTTATACATCATCTTTCAAATATCAAATTTGACCGTCAGTCGATGCACTTTTTATATTACTATTATTTTGATCTATTTCTCAATGATGACTCACAATAACATATTATTAACATAATATTAAATTAATTATAGAATAAAAAAAATAAAAGAAAAAAACATCAAGCTTGATGGTTTGACTAAGTTAATCTTTATTTTTTAAGATTTAGATCATTTAAATGTATAATTACTCAATATTTATAAGACTTTATAATATATGAAACTATAGGGATATCACATTAACCCCTATCGCATCAAAAGAGTTGTGATTTTATTCAGTTGCTGTATGTTAGAGAAATAAAATTTTAACTACTCCAAAATGTTTTGGAAAAACGTGATTTTAATAGATTTTGTCAACAAAGATCTATTTAAATTCATAGCTTTCAATGCAGTCAGTACCACAATATTAGACTCACCAGAATTTAGAAGGTTTTGCTTCAAACTAGGATATATTATACCTCTAAGAGAGTTTTATAATGCTTATTTATTTTCAGAAACTGAGAAAGTAAGAGACTTATTGAAGGCAAATTATTAATATCCAGAAATAGAGATTTATTATTATAATTACATTAATATTTATTTTTTAGAGATAGTAATCAATATAAATTAATCATCAAAATAACAAATTGTTTATAAATATGTTAAATATCGCTATTGAGTAGTTTGTAGATGAATTTTAATATATTAGAATAGATATTTTTACAATTTCAACCAATCTTATTCTAACTATGGTAATTAAAGTAAAACCTGGGTTCGATAAAGGGCGTCCTTTTCGAATTTTGCCCTATTTTTGCCCCTTTTTTTTCAGCTGAAAAGAAGCCTGCCCCTTACTGCTCGGGCATAGTAATATTACCATGTGTTATGCTGTAGTATATTTTTTCTGATTTTTTGTTATAACTTTTCCATATTATCATCTAGATATACTAACATATGTTAAAAAGGATATATTATTGTGTATTATAGCATAATAGTCATCTACTTTTCTTATGATTATATAATATCATATGTTTATGCATATATACTAATTATATAGAATATACATACTGTATATCATATTCTGATATGCATATATATACATTATGTACATTTCAAGGTGATTGACGTCACTGAACATAAATGAAATTTATATAATAAATAATTTTGTATATTACACATATATCATATAGATAATTAAGAAGTATAGCTATAGAATGGGTATTTTCAGTTAATTGATAATCAATAGTACTTGTTATGATAATAACATAATATATTTCATAAACTAATAGAAAAACTATTTCAAAATTACTATTTAGTATATTTTGCATACTACTTAATGTATTTCAAGCAATTATTTGAATACTTAGAAAATGGTTTGAGAATTTCGAGCTATCATTTTGCATTTCAATTGTATATGGGTAAAACGAGAGATGCTGTGTATAGATACTTTAATGAAGATGTGGTGTTAAAGAAACCCCTTGAAAAATACAACAGAATTCAATGCAGAAGGTGCAAGGCAATGATTATTGCTCATTGCACTAATTTGAAACGTCATTACAAAAAGTATAAATATATTTATTATATTTATTAAATTAGATGTAGTGAAAAGCTAATCCAATCAAAACTTACATAATTGAGATATGATGAACGTGCAATAAACTTAATGGTGACCAAATATCTTATAGAAAATAACTTAGCTTTCAGAACCATACAATCTAAATCCTTTAAAAATCTAATATATACATTAAATCCAACTACAAAGTCAATAACAATAAACAAAATAAAAGCATCAATGAACGAAGAAGCAGAAAGAATAGTAAAGGAAATTGTAGATAACAGTAAAATATGTATAATTGTGGACGCTTGGAAATCAGTAACCAATGAAAACGTTATTAATTTGGCAATAAAGAAAAGCAGTGATATTTCGTTTTTGGAATCCATTTATTTACATAAACGAGAAACATCAGAAAATATAGTGGAATTAATAATTCAAACATTAGTGAAGTATAAACTAGATATTAAAAACATTGTTGCTGTGAGTAGTGATAACAACTACACCATGAAAAAGATAAGTAGTATTTTAGAGAAAAAAATAAATAGACCTGTAGTAAAGTTTGGATGTTTAGCACACATCCTAAACTTAATCAGTAAAAAAGTATTCGAAATAGAGAAATACAAAAAAGTGATAGTCATGTGTAATGACATTATTCATAAGTTAAATAATAATCAAAAGATTAGAGAAACTATATATTCAATTATACAAAAAAATATCCAAATACGCAAGGGTTGTGATACGAGATGGTCAAGCTATAGCGATGTATTTAGAAAAATATTACTCAATAAAGAAATTTTATTACAGATAAAATTATTAAAGGAAGAAGATATACAAGAAATTAAAGAATGCTACAAGATTGCAAAATATATTTCCACAAATATACACTTATTATGCAAAGATTCATCTACATTAAATGATGGTTTCAGAATATTGACCAAAATTAAAAGAAAGTTAATGAAAAGGTCATCAAGTGAAAAAGAACTTATTAAAGACATTATAAAAAAAGAGACTAGACATGCAAACTACAGCATTTTAGCTCTATATGAATTTTTAGACATAAACAGTAAACATAAATTTTCAGACATGGAGAAGGATAATATAAAAAGATATATATTATCTAAATTCAGCCCTATTTTAAATCAGAAAGCATTAAATGAGATTTATCATTTTGAAAGAAGAAAACCATACTGCAAAAAGTGCCCTTCAGATATATTTTCGAAAAAGATATCAACTAATATATGGTACAATATGTATGGAGTTTTTTACCCAAATGTTAAGAAGCTATATGATATTCTTTCAACTATTCCTGTCACAAGCTCATTTATTGAACGTTCATTTAGTATTGAGGGAATAGTTCATAATCATATTAGAAATAAATTACAGCTTAATACTATAAATAATATTTTAAGAATAAAATATGATTTATTAAAAGAAAAAAACAAAGAAAAAGATATAAATGAAGATGATAATGATATTAGTGAAGAAGAATATAATTTAGATGTGCTGAATGAAATTGATAACAATATAGTATATGACACTTTAGATTATCAATGTTCTGGTGATGAAGATGAAAGTTCTGGTAGTTCTAGCGATGAAGGTTTAAGTGATGAAAGTTCTAGTGATGAAGGTTTTAGTGATGAAGGATCTCAAAGCCCTTACTTTTAAGGCTATTATTATAATGAAATATTATTGTTTGTTATTGTTATAAGATAATAATACATAATTATGAAAAGAATAAATATTTTTATAGCGTTTAATATCCCTAAAATCGCACAAAATATAAAAATTCAAATAAAATAATTGAAAAGGGCAAATTGTACCCTTTTCTATTTTTAGATAGTATAAAGGACGCCCCTTTCAATTTTTGCCCGGGACATGCCCTTGTCCCGCCACTGCCCTGTCCCTTTATTATTCAACCCAGAGTAAAACAGGAAGCAGGAATAATCTTTTATACATTATGATAATTTGTATTAAACAAATGTTACTCAGTAAGTGATTAAAATAGATTTTAACAAAATAATGCTCGAGGTTTGACCGACTAATGGTCAAAGCTAGATTATAGGTTTTACCTATAACCTATAGGTTACCTATTTATACAACCCTGTTTGGAATAGTAAGAGTTGTGCAACATAAAATGATCATTTATAAACAATGAAGAAAGAAAAAATCATTTATAAATAATGGGTAATATCATCTACGAATTTCTCTTTATTAGATTGATAATGAGCAAAACAAAACGATTCACATGATTCTGCCATTTTGCATATCTTCAATTTTTATTATTATCGGATATATATGACAATTAATATCTTTTGAATAATATTCAAGATACTGTTTAAATTCTTTATCATTCATTATTTTATCTATATCATGAGAAAATGGAAGTACAACAACATTATTAACAATATAACAAATATCATAATCTTTACCAATATCAAATCGACCAATATAATAACCTTCTCCACATCCTATTGAAGTTGTAGTGTTTAGGAAATATTTCTTAAATATATTCATCTGATTATTATTAAACTTTATGACTTTATCATTCCACTCTACATTATTCGTAATTGAATACCACACCAATTCTCTGAATAATAGTTTATATAGTGGATGATTTTCATTTGTTCTTATTACAGATATAAAATAATCCATTATATTTTTAAATTCTTTTTCAGTGTATTTGTGACTTGTACATAAATAAACATATTTAAATACTTCATTAGAGATGTATTCTAATTGAAGTCTATCAATTGAATCATAATCTAATACTTTGTATTTTACAATATAATGTGACAAATCATTATCAAATCTATCAACAATTAATCCAATATCATCTTCCAAGTTTAATTCTTTACCTCTTTCACATGGATATAAATATTTCTTTATAAAACTAAAATAACCAAGGGTATTTACAGTGGTTCTAATACAATTTGTATAAATATCATTCCAATAACTTCTATCTTTATAATATGCTTTATATATTGCTGCAAAATATAAATGTCTTGGTACTCGATTGTATAAAGAAATAAGATTATCATCAATTGCATTTTTTAATTCTTCAGGTAAACAATTTTCTTTCCATATATTTATCTCTTCATCATTACAAATATCTAAATAGAAGTATACTTTATTATTACCATTAAACTTTTTTATATCTGAATAGTTTTTATTATCTGGAGAACTGACATTTACAATTATACTACTTCCACTAAAAGAATCACAATCAATATTATATGAATCACATATTACAATATCTTGATCACTTAAATCTTCTTGTAAATTATGTCCATTCAATCTTTCAATCTCTCTTTCAACTATTTCATAGAAAACTTCTTTATCATTAACTAAAGAATCAACATTTACATCTATGTATTTCAATATTCTCTTTAAAATATCTACATCATCTATATATTTATGAAGACAATTAAGAATTATATTAGATTCTATTCTTTTCCAAAAGAGTGGATAATAATCTCTTACTAATATCTTTTTCATTGGATATTGAAATATTTTTATACTCTCATCAATTACTATCAACTTTTCATTATACATAAACTTAGGTGTTTGTTCAGTTTCATGAAATATACGTCCCAAATAATCAAAGCCTATTTCATTATATAATAATTTATATACTATTTCTCTTGGATGGCGGTGGTTGTGGTTTTAGCTGCAGTGTTGCAGCAAAAGCTTCGCATCTATTATTATCATACTTATACCTCTTTATCTTCTTTTCATTTTCCACATCGGCTGCTTTCCACTTTCTTTTAAGAGCAAGATCATCAGTAAGTGCGTTATTATTATTATCTTCAGATTCCTCATCGTCAGAAGAGGAAAAAGATGATGTAGCATTGTGAGGAGGAGGAGTAGCATCATCATGGTATTTATAACTTTCTTTCAGTTCATTATTATATAATATATTAATACCACCTTCTACATATCTCAATCCTGTTTTACCTTTAGCATCTAATTTTGGTATGCATGATACATTCATTTTACAATTATAGCAATAGAATGTTTTTCTATTGTTAAAATCATTTACATATTCACATTCTCTTGGAATTTTTGTTTTATCATTACAATAAGGACATTTTAAACATTCTTTAACATTATAAACTTCATTTCTATAATCTTTTGCTTTTAAAATTAAGCCATACAAATTATCATATGAAAAAGCATCAGGATAAAATTCATCTCTACTGATAATACTTAATGTTTCTTTTCTTCTAATTTTTAATTCAATCAATAAATATGGATTTAGAATTGGTTTTGTATTATTCATTTCACCAATACAATAGTTTCTTCTTTGTCCATCTTTTGTATAAAATGTTGTTGGAGATATATAATTACTTAAAATCATATCTAACTTATCTAAACCTTCTTTATATGATGTACATATCATATTTGATGGATTTAAATATATAAAATTAGAATCCAAAAACCTTTTCATTTTTTGATTACTTTTTATTTCTTTTATCAAATCATTCGTTATACCTAACTCTTCTTTATTAAATTCAATTTTTTTCTTTTTATCATCTTTATAATATAACAAATCCATATTTAAATCTGGATCGTTTATTCTTCTTTTATCTAATTCATAATATGATATAATTTCATTAGATTGTTCTACTCTTTTGAATTTGTTTGTCATTATTCTCTTTTTTTCATCATCTTCAAATGAATTATATGATGGATAAATATATTCTATGTATTTTAACATTTTTCCTTTTAAATTTTCACTATATTGACTAAATTCAAAACTATCTTCTATATTCATTGCCACATCATATTTATGACTTATCATTGTAATTACAAATCTTGGATTATAATCTTCATTAAGGTATTTATTAATTAACTCATCATCACTTTTCACATTTTCAACTTCTTTTTTTATTATATATGTAATAATATCCTTATACTTTTTCATTATATTTCTTCTTATCTCATATCTTTCTTTTATATTTGTCTTTCCTCTTGTATCTATATCTTCATCTATTTCATTCTGAATAAAACAGTCATAAGCATAATCTTTTGCATCAACTATTAATTTCTCTACTTTCTTTTTTATTATTCCTTTAACTAAATCACTCTCACATACTTTTAATATTTCATTTTTTCTATTTTCATAATCATTCCATTTTTTTTCACACAACTCTAACTTTTTTAATTTTTTAGATGATTTAAAATTCTTTTTTGCTTTTAATTTATCCAAAGCAATTTTTCCATTTTCATATTTTTTTAATTGTGCTTCACTATATTGATTATTGATGATTTTAAAGTCATAAGAATCAAATCCAAAACCACTTATAATATCTTCTAAATCATTATAATTAAAGATTTTATTCATATTTTCTATAGTTATTGCTTTAATTATAATTTCCGCATAACTATAAATTGCCTTTTCATCAGTCATTTTAGTTGAGTTTAACGATTTATCTAATCTAAATCTTGATTTTGATTCAGCTCTTAAGAAACTATTTACTTTATTCTTGATTGACTTGTCATTTAATGCTTGATCTATTAATGAAGATGGTGTATACTATATAAATATAAAAAACTAGATAATTAATATACTCCTAAATAATAAAGAGTTTCAGCAAGTTCATCTATTTTTCTATTCTGAAACATTCCTAATATCATTTCTTTTCTCTTTCTATATGTTTCTTTAAATATCACATTGAATAAAATACTTACAGATTCTTTAATGCTATGTTGGTTAGATACAGTTACTTGTATTCCATTTATACACTTTCTATTAATCTCTATTGCATCGACACATGCAAAATTAGATTGAAATGAACAATTAATGAATAATGGTAAATTACTATTATCTATTCCATCCAATTGTGATTCTTCAGTTATTTTTGATTCAATATTACAAGATTTCAAATATAATACCAAATGTTCATAATACCATCCACCTTCTGAACCTATTTTTTCATTATTTCCTTCGATTTTTTCTGTTAAAAGATCAAGATAAATATTATAATTGTTTTCATCTATAATTACTTTCTTTAATATCATATCTTTAACATACTCTGAAATGAATTTCAATTTCTGAGGAATTTCAAACTCATTCTTAACATCATAAATGTATATGTTTTCATTATACTCAGCAGGAATACCACCATAAACATCAATCTTTTTATATTCATTAATTTTTTCATCAATATTTATGGTAAATAATCCAGGAATTCCTCCACAATCTTTATATCTAGGATGAATTCTCTTTCTTTTTCTATTTTTTAAAAAATCTACAAATATTTCAATTTCTTCATTATTGAAAGGTAATAAACTGAACTGGATTGGAGCTCTCTTACTACGCATCACTTTATATGTTTTCATTTTCATACCACTCACTATTATCACCACATCATCTTCACTATACTCATCTTCTGAAATTGAAATATCATCGCATATTATTATTGATTTTTGACTATTGTTATTTACCTGTCTTTCTGGGAGATTTCCATCATTATAATACCTATTCTCACCTACTCTTTTGTAATAATATTTGTTAGCAGAATTTCTGTATATTACTTGATAGTTACTTTCACTTTTAAGTTCTCTACATAAATATAGGCAAAAATTAGTTTTACCTATAGCACCACTACCATAAACTAGGAAATTCTTTTGGATTCCATTCTCTATTCCGATGTAATCCTTCATTTTGTGGTAAATATTATAATAACATTTCCTTTTAATAAAAAAAGGACTCTTTAAAAACTCTACAACATCCTTATATCTTTCAGATATACCATTTGAATTTATTATCTGAAGATTTACATCAACATGAACTTCCATAACAATTATTGTGAACCAGATATAACTAGTTAGTGATAGAAGAAAAAGAAGAAAATAGAATTCAAATGTTCAGTATATTTCTTTACTTATAAAAATCAATAAAATTGAAAATTGTTCAGTTATTGAATTTTGATAAACTTAGTGAAATTGTATGTATATTGCTCGATTCTTACCTGCACTACTTCCACAATGAGCATATATCATAATTATTGGACATTGTACAATTATTAGTATGCTAATTGATAGGATATTTTTTGATCATTGTTTATATATCATCACAATTTCTGCAGTAACAATATATTCTTTAAATCACTAATTATATATGCTATAATATCATTATTATCTATCTACTTTAATCATACATTATTTATCACCTATTTAGTGTATTGAACTTACAAACATTCTCCAACGCTCAACAAACACATAATAAAGAGATAAGAAGATAATTACTACTTATAATTTTAATAAATAGACTCAAAAGTATTTATAAAGTGAACAACATACCACTAACTTCATATCTCATCTATAAAATTGATTTTTTATTTTTTAATTGAAATTATGTCCGTTTCAAATTTTTCTTTTTTTGTATTTCTTTTATCATTTTCATAATATTAACTTCTAGCTACATTTTCACCCAATTCTTTTATCATTTTTTCGCTATTATAAACACTCTTTGTTATTTCTTTATATACCATTTCTCTTATCGTCTCAGATATAAATCTAAGCTTACCAGATTTTGTTACATCATTTTCATCTGTTTCATATATAAATATAAATTTATAATAAGACTTTGAAAGAGATGAAATAGTTATACCTTTTATAATTTCTACAAGAGTATTTTGATTTACTTCTTTTATTATACGATCAACAGTCTCCTTATTATATGATATAGAATTACCAATAATACCTCCATAATATGAATAGTTTTTATTAAATTTAATAATATTAGCAACATATCTGTCTCCATAGAATTTAATTTTATTCTTTATACTATCATAATTAGTAAAACTGGTTTGGATTGTTTCTGTAAAATCTAAACTGTTTAATAAGGCAACTTCATTTACTTCTTCTTCTGTAAATGGAGGTATATACATCACCAAAGGACATCTTTTACTTTGAAATGTTTTATACTTATTATCATATGCATCAGCTATTATTATTATCATTTTAGCATCAGAATAATCATCTTCACCAATAATTTCTCCATCAGAAATTACTGCAAATGGTTTGTCTATATGATTTGCCTTATCACGAATACTTATAGACTTTTCTTTAAATTTAGCACTAATAAAATCAGCTAATATTGTTTTACCAATTTTACTATGACCAAGTATTAAATAATTTCTTTGATATTCAAAATCGAAATTATCTTTTGAAATAATATCCCACATATCTTTGAAACATTTTCTCATAACATATATATCAAGTCCTATATATATATCAAAATTTTGTATTATTAGATCATTCAATGTTGGTATTAGAGGATGTAATGATTCTGCCATTGATAATGATTCTGCTAATGATGTCGCTGATGTTGATCATGATGTTGTATTTTTAATTGGGAATTTTGTATTAAATATTAATTCAGGTGATTTATTTTGATAATACTGTGTGTATTTTATTCCACAATACTTAAATATCTGTTCTTTATTCTCACTGTATGCCTATTTATTATATATATATACATAATATTTTAATACTTCTATCGATCTTGCCATTATTTCTCCATCCCTACTCACATCAATGTTTTCATTTTCTAATAACACTTTTATAAACACTCCATTCATTATCAAATCAAAGAAATTATCTTCATCCAAAATATAGTAAACAAAATTCAATCCATTAACAGCATTATAAACATATACTTCTTTCTTAGAATTTAATACGAAATTTGGATCACTTACAATGTTACCTTTAGCTTTAGCTGTAGCTGCAACTGTTGTTGTAAATAAGTCATATGATTTTTTATTATTATCATAAAGCTGAATCTCTTCTTTACTTAATTTATATGCTACAATTTGTTTTAAAGCCATCTCTCTTATAAGCTTCTCATTATTAGGTTTATAATATTCTTCAATCTGTCCTAAATTCATCTACATTTCTAGGTGGATAGAATTTACATACTATATATTTTTCTACATCTTCAGAAATGAATTTCAATTTTTCTTTTGGCTGTAATATACATTCTTTTAAATCATTATCCCATTTTAACTGTAAATCATATTTCAATATAATATTAAATAAATCATGACCTGGTAAATTCTCTTTCTTCATATATTTCTCTAAAAATCATTATAACCATTGCTTTTATTACACTGTCTATTAACTGCTTATAATATATCCAATAGTCTCTTTTATCATAATTATTATAATATAAAAAATGGTAATATATTTGGCGAGGAATATTACCATACTTTTTACATATACTTTCAAATTATTAACATTACCTCTATTAGTATCACGGTTAATAGAATCTTTATCAAAACCTATACACTTATCAAACCAGTCTTCTATTTCTTTATGTGATAATGAATCAAAATATAATTCTTTATATAATAGAAATTTCTTTTTGTATAGTTGATTGTTACTATGATCAGGTGAACTGATGGAAATGACTTTGTTACTTATATGGAATTCTTCATTAAAAGTGTCAACTATTATTATAGAATCTTTTATCTCATTCAATTTAATTTTAATTCTAAAAATTACACCTTCTTTCATTAAATATATTTTCTTATCACCATCATTTCCATGTTTTTTCCCTTTCACTATGTAAATATCTTTAAATTTTCCATCATTTTTCTTCCATACATTATTATCACTATTTATCACCTTATCATCAATATGATAAGTCAATCCTTCTTTTATCAAATCATCATAATTTGGATTATCTTCTGTTATTATTTTATTTACTTCTATTTCTTTTGTCTTCCATGTTTCATACATTTCGACATAATCAATTGCTCTCATTATTCTTAATGCCAATAGATATGCTTCTACAACTACATCGAATGAAACATTACCATTCATACAGTCATTCTTGTATTCATTAATCTTAGTATTATCAATTAATGTAGAAATATTATAGTTTATATAATTAACATTGGTTTTATATATAGTATCTAATACATATCTAAAACAATTATCTTTATCTCTGTAGGTAAGTGAAATACTTTCATTTAAATCAGTGATTGTATACTTTCCATTAGTTATGATATAACTACTTTTTAAAGTAGGATTACATTTCTTAGTTTCAATAAGACTTCTAAACATATCATAATTCGATGTAATGAATTCTTTTATAATATGTTCAAGAGTTTTAATTTCTTCATGCTGATTTACATCTTTAGGTAATTGTCTGAAATGTTTGCCATTTCTTTCTTTAATTCTTCTTTTTGTAAATATTTCTTTACAATTTCATTCAATGGATAATATAAGAAATTATTCCTTATGAAGTACAACATACATATATAAATGATGTTTTACCAATACCTGGTTCACCAGTTACTATTATGTTAGATTTGTCTACTGATAAACATTTACAAATATGACGAAACATTTCATAATAGCATTCTCTTAAAAATATTCTACTATTTGGAAATTGAAATACTTTTGTTGAATCTGAAAAACTTAAACATTTCTTGCTTTCATCACTTATATCAACTCTCAAACTATTCACTACTTCTACAAAACTATCTGGTGAATCAAGTAAGTCTTTTATCATCATTAAAGTATTTCAATAATACTAATAATTCATTTATACTTTCACTCTTACTCACATTATTATATTGTTTTGCTTCAAATGAAAATGTAGAGTATATATCTTTCTTAATATTGTCAATATCATAAGATGAGTTGGTTTTTATTAG